>JAODAL010009599.1:0-109769 GCA_025379985.1 Phyllomedusa bahiana | reverse complement strand
TAGTAATGAATACAAATTCAATATGCAATACTGCAATCTTTTCATCGACCCCGGGCAGTGTTTAGGACAGCACACATGCGTCCTAATCACTGGCTTCATACACAAACAATTTGGGGCCCACCTGGGTCCCCCGGGGGCCTGACTGTGCACCCGGGACCTAGCTCTGTCGGTGACCGGCCGTTCCGATCCCCCCGACAAGGGGGGTTTCCCTTATTGCCGCGGTAATCACCGCCCAATCAAGGGTTAAAGCACGGGTTGGGGAGGTTTCCCCCACTCCCCGTGCCTGCAGGCTGCTCGGGGATCGGGCTGTTAGTTCAGCCCCGACCCAGGCAGCTGGGGCGCCGGGGGCCACAAACCCCGATGTCTGCACGACGTCAAAAGACGTCCTGCGACAACGCCCCCCGCAACGACCGCCGTCAAAACTTGCGCGTCGAAGGGGGTTTAAAAATGAAAGCCCATTATGGCATTTATGCCGGCAGGGTCCATTGGAAAACAGGGGTTCTGTGAAGCTGAAGGTAAGTCGGCTGCAAAGTAGAGCTGGTGGCATCATATTATAGTCAGCATCTCTGTTCAGTTGCTGTATCTACAGTATAAATCTGGTAACTATGCATCCCCTTTCCCTTTGAGGCCAGTCATATGAAAAGGGGGAGTCTTAACTGCACACCACAGATTGTATCAAAGATGTCAACAACTATTCCCGATATGTGAAAAAAATAATGTTTGGTTAAGTAATTTTGGTTATACAATAAAGGTAAAAAAAAATCTTTTTTAGGGTTTAAAAAATTTAAGTTTTCTTAGATGTTTGACAAGTTGACGGCGTGTTCCTATTCAAAGTCTAAAAAGCGCAAAAGAGCCCCTTCCTCTTTCTTCCTCTGAGTGTTTGGAGTGTAAATCTGATGGAGAACTGCTGCCTTCTGGTGATGGATCTCTGCAATGGTGGCAAAACATCAAAGCTTGAAGTGTTTTTAAAACCCTCTTTTTTATGAAGCCTCATTCCAAACCAGCTTCAGCTTCCACTTCCTGTCAAGCGCGGGTTTCTACAGCAGTGATTGGGAAAATACCTGTTTGAGGGGGCATTTGGGGATTAAATTTTAACATCAGGGCACAAGGAAACAGAGCTCTGAAGGTTTAAAGTAGATCAGTAAAAATATTAAAACAAAAAAAAAAAAAACATTTGTGCTGCTGAAAAGACAGCATAAAGGGATATCTCCAGGACTTTTTGAGCAAAGAGGTGGTTAGCAGCCTAGGAAACCTTCTGTAAAAAAAGCAGGAGATAAGAACAGCAAAATCACAACAGCGATGCACTTGATAATCTTTTTTTGTACCTTTGCCTGCATGTTTAACACTAGTCAATAATGTGGAAATAACGTGAAATGCCCCTTTAATAAATCAGTTAAGAAATCAAGCAATGCATCAATCTTTTTAAATGAAAAAGATTTTATTTTCTGGTGTAAAAGAATAAAAAAATGGATAATTGATTAAGAACCATTTAGTTTTGTCTGAGCCTCTGTAAAATGCCCTCAATTGAAGAATATTTTACACTTTTTGAGTGTCATCTTCATATTCAAAACTTAATTCGGCTGTGCACATCTAAAATATATTTTGAAAAAACGTAAGCATAGGTGCACACTGAAAAGGCAATAGAATACATCTAATACAAATATCAGTGGCACACTAAAAACTAAGTGAAACATCAAGTAATAAGGAATATTGGAAATGAAATACTGCTAAGGAAAATATGAAAAACCTGGACTCTTATTTACAGTTTTTGATCAAGATTTTTTTAAAAGCTCACCTCCCAATAGCGCAAGGGATCCCAGCACGGAGAGTCCCTAGCCACTAACATGTTACCTCACTAGGAGTCCGTTCAGACTACAACTTCTCAGGGAAGGAACTTGCAATTGAACTACCCTGCACTGGTTTAAAAGAGGCGGCAGAGTGCAGCAAGCCAATGAGATTGCCATTTCTCAAATAGACTACAAAACTTAATTAGGCTGTGCACATCTAAAAATATATTTGAAAAACGTAAGCATAGGGGCACACTGAAAAGGCAAGAGCATACATCTAATACAAATATCAGTGGCACACTTTCATATTTTCCTTAGCAGTAATGCATTTCCAATATTCCTATATACCTTGATGTTTCACTTCGTTTTTAGTGTGCCACTGATATTTGTATTAGATATCTTCATATTCAAAGCAAAAGCATGGGCTCTTTCGAGGCCAATTATAAAGAGCTCTGAAAATTTCGGGTGGACAGGCAGCATAGATAGGGACTTAAGCTTGATAGTCCATCCATTTTTTTTTTTAAAGTAGGCGATAAACATTCTGGAAAATGATGCCAGACCTACAGAAGTAAAAGGTTGGTGCAAGACTAAGGTCCTTTGGTCAGTCTTTGAGTATTACATTAACAGACTACATAGGGCTTCTATGCTAGTAGTGTCGGGGGTCATTTACCAACACTGGGGGTCACCCGTTTGTCCCGGTACTTCAAATCACGATCAGGGGGAAAATGTATCGGGCCGATTTGAAACTGAGTCAGAAAGCAGAGTTCTGGTTCGAATCTCATTCATGTTCCAAGCAATTCTGACAATACAATCATTACACACATATTTGTATGATCTGTAATCAAGCAACGCAGGCGCGATAGAGTTTGAGAGTGACGGACGTATGTCCATATTTAGGCAGCTTCTGAATAAATTTCATATGGGTCCTAGTTGTCTCTGAGAAGAAAGTTTCTGAATGCATCGGCCGAAAACTTGTAAGTTATGATTTCCAGTAAAACGACAACTATAAGGAGGAGAGAGTGAAAACCAAATAGCACCATCCTGGGGAACACTGATAACAAAAATGTCTACAGTCCTGAAGCAGCAACCATCTCAAAAGCTCTTCATATTTTGCAGTAAACAATCCTCATAAAGAATGAATTCCACTTTATATCTGAGATGTAATTTTAAGGAGAAAAGCTTGGTATTTCAACAATTAATATTGGCTTTACAAGTATTAGTTTAACCCTCTTTACCTCACAATCCCCCCCTAAAGAACCAAGATTTTCTCCACTGTCCCCTGTCAACTACACTGTGGGGCTAGGGTAGTCCTGTAACCTTTGGAACTGCTCTACACATGGGTGAGAGGGGTGTTGGTATTTCCTTCCGATAAAGCTCGTGAGGAAACCCCCCTAGTGGGTGAATTCAACACGCAACCTTCCAGAGACCTACCTAACAGTGTGAGTTTCCCCTTGATGCTGTCCTTTAAAATCAGAGAGTTGACTCTTGGTTCATACTTATGGGGTCTTGGGTAGAGGGAATGTCACCATACCTCCTTCTCACCGCACATCAGAGGTTCCTGTTCGTGCATAAGGAAGGTTCCTGAGTGTGGCTTCCTCCTGCTGGCGATCCGGCCAATAGATTTTTTGTAGAGGGGCACGCAGCAGCACTAGCACAACAGTAACACCACCATATAAACCAGCAGTATCATGCCCCGTGCTGTAACCAGCGCAGCTACCATCCGTCCAGTCCAAACAGACACCCAGTAGCCACAGGAACGAAACCACTCCTGAATTCACCTAGAGAACCTATTGACACAATCATATTATCTAATCCCAGGGCAATGGATTGTTAATACCAAACACCCCAGTGTTATGTCAGGGATGTAGGTCAGCATTTTCACCATATCTCCACAAACTCCTCCAATCTCAGCCATCGATCATGTCCGTATGGCAAATCGGTTCTGTAAAGGTCATCCTAGTGTAATTGGGGCCTAATTCTTCATAGACTCCTTGAAACCCTCACTACTGAAAATAACAAACCAATTGCTGATAATAGTACATATAATTACTCCAGTCAAATTCTTATTGTGATATGTCACTTGTGGTGAATAAGGGCAGCGAATCCTGTCACAATACTGATACCTGCGTCTTGGAACAGGTCAGGACTCCCCTAGGCACTCCAATTGCATCTATTATAAATATTGGGATCTTCCCCGGAATATTGGAAAGCTGCTGTCACACCCGGCATGGGTAGCCATCAGGGTGATTGTGGGCGCGGCACCCAAGGATAAGCCTGAGCGTGTCAGTGGAAGCTCGACTAATGTACCGCATGGACACCGGGCCTTCAGTTGCAGTCATGTGCAACGCAGCGGCTGGTCTCATAAGTGGGACCGCAGAGAGGGGGCCCCACACGAGCGCGCAAGAGACAGTCCGATGAGCGTTCCAGCGAGGTGGGGATAACGAGCCGGAGATGGGTGCCACAGATTCAAGTTGCCAGTGGGGTCAAAAGGTCCGTCTGAGAAGGAGCCGCCCAAGATGTGCGAGGGCGGTGCGGGTGGACCGTTAGAAATGGTGGTAAAAGATACAAGTGGGAATTCCCAGGGGGCTACCAACACTTCCGTACAGGGGGTGGGTGCAGGGGGTCGAGCGAGATATGGTTTGAATATTTTACTGAGAGGAGTTGCGGGTAGTCGGTGCGGACATGGGCAGGAACATTTATCAAAAATCAACAGGCTGAGATAACGGGACAGGCAGCGGATGCAATAGGAGGGGAGCGGGAGGTCGAGTTAAGCAGCGGTGTGAATAAGTGTGTGAGTGTGTAGTCCAAGGGGGGGATTGTGGCAGCGCGTCACAGGCCAAAACACCGCAACTTTTAAATTATGCGGCCGAGTAACCGGGTGTATTCAACCCATTCTACGACACAGGTTATTAGTTTAGTGACCGGTGGAGAAACTGTGTTCAATAGAGAAAGCGGACGATCGAGTCCAGCGTTTAGGTAGGTTTGGGGTGGTTTAGTTGTGTTACTAGACTTTTTCTACTGGGCGTCGAGGGTTCTGGAAGGATTGACCTTTCCACCGATGGTGAGGCTACAGTGGGGTGGATGGTGCGGGTGGGGCGAGGTGTCCCTGTTTTTATGTCTTCAGCGAGCTCTGGAAGAGAGGGAGTGACTAGCAAGTGATAGTATGATAACTAAGTGAGAGTCCGCGCGACGAAACATGTTATGCCCGGTGATAGTCTCGGCGAGCTGTGAGAGTGAAGGAGATAGCGAAGAGAGATATGGGGGAAGTCTGAGTGTAAGCATCTTATTGTGAGTGGTAAAACAACCGTTATTCCATGCTAGGGTGTGGGTGCCTCTTGTGCAATGTCATTCTACTAGCAAGGATCTTCCCCTTCTATCGCGAGTACGATCTGGAGGCCTCCTTTGGTTTTATATCCCCCAGGTCCCTCCACGCCGTGTATTCCCACCCCCACATCAGAACCAGTAATAACATTTTTAAAAACATTTTTCATTCCGGCGCGAACAGTCACACACAGATAGAATTGTCCCCCGACTGAAGACCTCATTGTGGAGTCGACTCCCATTGACAAACTGTATCCAGAGAAAAATGTTCACAATAATCAATGAAACGAGTTGAGAGAGTGGCGCGCCTTTGGTGGTGTCCAGCCAGAAGGTCACTCCAGCTTTTGCTGATGTGGTAAAACAAATAAAAGGATAGGAACTACAATCATTTTGTAGTTGGATCCCTTTACAATGAGAACGTGTATCCACGTAGGTTTTATCCCTCCAACTTCACTGCAGTGGGGGTAGCGAGCCATGAATGAGAACGTAAAGTAGGTGGGCCTTCAAATCTAGGCTCCAGAGCAATTTCTCCTTAGAAGGAGGTGCCAGCGAGAGACGAGTGAGCACACTCGTGTCGATCCTTGTTTGAAAATCATCACCGTTTCTCCAGTGCGGATTCTGAATGACAGAGCAGATACGTTCAGCATGCAAATTAGTCAACTCTTTGGACAATTCAATCACACCGAGAGTGTTGGAGCAGTCGCTATACCTCGTAGAGCGCGCGCTAGCTCTTGCACCTGACTTCAAACACAGAGAGGCTTTCCAAACAGTTATCTCAATGTGGTTTAGGGCCATGTATTAGCTTGGGGGTTGTGTGCCTAACGTCGGTATAGAACAGAATGGGATAAGTTGCGTGGCCAGGTGGTCAAGGGGGAGACAGCAGTCCATTTTTGACGAACCTTATACTTGAGAGTTCCATTCATTCTCTCTACCATTCGCAGATCTTTTGTGGGGGATGGTACGGCGTGTTGGAGGCCCAAATCTAACCTCTAACATGTGTTCCATAACTCTCGGGAAAACCGAGGAAGAGAATGCTGACCCTGTCTGTACTCTATCAACCTGAGGATTCCAAATCGACAAGCTATTTCATTAATCACTTCTTTGCCGTTACATTGGATGTCCATGGTTGGTCCACGTGGGTAGGCTTCTGCCATCCTGAAAACATGTCCCTACTGCAACCCAGACATATTCACACTTTCCCACTCTTAGGCATACGTGGATGTGGTCGCGCGCGTTTAGTGACGGGATCCGAGATAGGAAGGTGGGTACTGCTCTACGGGTTTATTGCCAGTTCTGCAATAGATACTTGAGCGGTTTGGGGTAAGGTTGCAGTGTGGTTGGTGTGGCAGTGCTGGTGGATGGCGAGGGGGGGGGTAGACAAGTGCGAGATGTGATTCTGCAATCATTGAACTGATTTCCTGATGCATTGTACAACTTCTGCACATGAGTCGAGGCGTGGGCTGATTCTTTCCAAGCGCGATGATGAGCTGCGTCCATGGGCCCAGGCGTGCCAGTGATCAGGATACATTCGTCTAGTAAATCAGACAAGGCCTTTGCATTCCAAATCCTCTTTCGAGGGTTGCTCCATCTTTCTTCCACTGTTTGTTTCTCCTTTGCAGTTGCGCATGATGTTTTTCTGCTGAGGGACTTCTTTCTGAGGGGCCCAGCCTGCTCGCAATCAGAGGCTGGAGTTATCAGATCATGTTGTTTAATGTAATTCCTTCCTCTAGTGGCTCTGGTTGTGAGAGCGCCGTCGAAGAACGTGTTCAGATCCATCCACTGGATGACACGGATACAAACAACCAGAGAGTCTGCTGCTTTTTGCGGCTTGGTACCTGCTGTCTGGTTTCGCTTCCTTCGTGTGTGCCTGTTTGTCTTTCACTTTTTGGCCCTTGGGGCTGTTAACCTTTAAGACGGGCTACGCTTTGTGTGCAGTTATCAAGTGCAGCCATCAAGGATTTGACTAGTACGAGCATGTTTCAATCGGGGTCCCTGCTGCTGTGATGAATCCTCTATTCTTCCAAATGAGCCCAAAATCCATGTGCTATGGCCATAGGCATATCTTGGTCCGGCTCCAGATATTGACCGTTTCTTTCCCTACAGCCATTTTGCAGCTTCATCCAGAGCTTTGTAGTTCAGCAATTGAGCTGAAAAGTACGGGGGTCAGTGCTTCTCCCATGAGGATTTCATCTTCTGTGGTTATTGCAAAATCCAGGTAAGAAAAGTCCCCGTCTTCAGTAGCATATCTTGAACCATCTGTCGCACAAGGTTGAGATCCCTTGGTGAATTTCTTCAGTCACCACTGATAATATGGGGCAGCAGTCTGATCTTGTAAGGCTTTCAAACAATCATGGTAGGGTCATCTTCTGGTCGATAGTCCACTTCCCTGTTTCTTCCCCCCTGTGTAGTGTGTGAAGAAGAGCTGGGCTGGATCAAGACTTTAAAGCGCTTAAGGAATGTTGGATGGCAGGAGGAGTGAGCACCTGCAGACGCAGGTGGCGCTGAATTGAGTCATAAGCTCGGCAAGGGTTCTGTGCAAGTAAGGACTGCAGCAGAGGTCATTTGGGGGCCAGAATTCGAGTAATAACAGGTCAAGTTGGGGAGCCGGCGAGGTGACGGTCGAGGTCTGCGTGGGTCTTATCCAGTAAAATCTTTGCGTGGCGTGTACAGCCTTCAAGCAGTTGGGCGCTTGTACGACAGACTGATCCGACTGCTGAATATGTATCCAAGGGCCTTTTTTCCCAGCCGGTCTTGAGTGAACCCAGAAGCGGTTTACATGGTGATGTACAGGATATTAGGACACCAACGTTTAGTAAGGTCTGGATCTGAATCTTCAGGCCTTCTTCCTGACCAGACTCAAAGTGGTATTGTGTAAAGCTGTGATAACGGGCTCCTTCCTGATACAAACTGACCAGCAAGGTACTGGCAGTAGTCCCAACATCGACAGGACCTTTGAGGACCATAAGTCCTGTGGTAGTCTGTTGAGAATGGTAGGTGGAATCTTGGTCCCATGGTTCCCATTAGGGACATCATAACTGCAGATAAGGCCTTAAGGGCACAGCAGTACGCTACTCCCATCTTCGATGCCGGGTCAAACAGGTCTAATTTTCCATGCTCCTTCTGGAGTATCCTTGAGGGAGGAGTTTGTGCACATCTAGAGGGGGCTTGGCGCTGAGGTCCGCTTCAGTAGATCACAGGGCAGGTTTGATACTAGGAAGGACGTGGGGATCATCAAGTCAGGAAGGACCCAACATTAATTGGGCAACGGTGAGAGGCGACTTATAATGCGACCCCTCTACCCCAATACACTAAGTATGTCAGAGGAGACTGACCCCAGGGGTATGGCCCTTCCAGTGATAAAATTGCATAATAGGCATTAAATGCAGTTCTACCACATTCTAGAATGGGGTAATCCATAGATACCGTGGCAGCATAAAACAGAGGTAGTGAGATGGAGCTTTTAGTCATGTCATCTCGGGTGACCCTGCTGGCAGCGCTAAGGAGCATTCCAGATGGTGGCCTGATCGAAGGATCTCTATATTCTTATTTGGGTTCTTGCTGACATATACGGGGCCTACGGTGTTAGTGTAGATTTAGTACTTCACAGGGGCGCGTCGAGCCCCAGCACCCGGTAGACCACATGGCAAGCCCAGTGACTAAGATTGCCCATGTTTCTATGAAGTCCTGGGAGGTCACAAGTTCCACCTTTGGGGGGGGTGGGAGGGTCTCCCGCGCCAGCGCTGATAGAGTGTGATGCTCGCTGTCCAATGCCTCCAGCTGTTGGTTAGACGCAGGGTTGGTTTTGCTGGAGATGGCACGAGAGAGGCAGGACTTGAGTCGCGGCGATGATCTTGAGCTGGTCACAGAAAGCTAATCAAGACCGTCACGCAGAAAATAATGCAAGGGTGCAGAAGGGTGAGCGCTGGAAATGAGGGTCTGGAGTTGTGGTGAGGGGTAGAGAGCATCGAGGGAGGGTTCTGTACAGGGGAGCACCAGGTGTTCCTTCTAAATCTTTCCAATTAGCCCATAGTATTTTGCCCTGGTTTTGTACAACTTACTTAGAAACTGCATGGGAATTTCATGGGGTCTGCAATATTACGGATAGGCAATCTATCTGTTTGGGGTAAATGCACACATACCAAGGGGCAGGTGGAGGCCTGCGAGGTGGGGTCATCAATGTGACTACGCCACATAGGTGGAAGGAGGCTGGTACATGTGTGGGGAAGGCGAGGTGCGCTTGGGTTTTGTCGCGAGTATCGCGGGTGGGCGAGCGGAGAAGTGAGGCGGAGTGATGAAGCAGCAGTGCTCAAAGGGTCTGTTTTGGGGAGCGCAGTAGAGCCCTCTTTGCACAAGTGCACTTTATGCCCTGGTGAGTGTAATAAACAATCCTAACCGCAGCGAGACTAAATTACATTTCTCATTTTTGGTAATAAAAATGGAACAGGCATGCAGATGAACCCTTATACATGTCATTTAAAGGAACTTATAAAGACTACCAGAGGAGATACGGGGTGGGAGAGAGATGGATCGACCGTCAACCGTCCATCCTGCCACAAGCAATCATCAAACTCAGATTGGCAAACATTCAGCAGATGTGAGCTGGGTAGTTTCTTTGTCATCAACCATACCGCTGTAAATTGTGGACCCCACAGCAAGAATTAGATACATACACGGAAGACTCCTGCACTGAGGAGAATAGCGGACCACCGGTATCTACTCTCGCCCTTAATCTCTGAGATAACCTTTCACAATCTTGTTGGGGCTTCTGAGCCAGCAATTTTCATAGGGTCTCTGCCAATCCCCCTCGTGTGACAATTGGTATTGGGCAGGTTCAACAATGGCGGAGGGGCCGCACCCTGATGTGTCCAGAATTATCTCCCATGTCCTATGGAAAATAACACTTGTCCACCAGTACCGTTGACAAACATGCACTAAGCTTAGGTTCCCATTTTCTCTTCATCTTAGACAATCACCTAGGGGTGAAACAATGATCTAGGAGCCAAACCCATTCCCCGGAATCCACCAATGTAGGACACAGGGAGGGTGACCACCTGCACTATCGGGACAAGCCCACGCCCCCTCCAAGGAGTTCGCCGGGGCCTTTGGTGGTCCGAGGGAGCGTTCCCTCTGTTTCTTCAGCACCTCCAACAAACCATGACTGGTACAGGGGCAGAGTGGTTCGGGATGTTGGTGGGCGTGCCTGGGGTGTGACTACAGGGACCTCTTGGGGGAGGGACTACAGCCCAGGAGGTCCCTGATAATCACTGTCCTTGTTATGTAACCAATGGTATAAGGGTCGGGTATGGCGGTTCTGGACTAGCCCTTATGGGCAGCGTTTTGGAGCCCACAAACACCTACAATCCTCCTGCTTAGGATTTTGCGTTCCCATGCCTACAGTCCGACCCTCTCGGGTCCACCACCTCGCCGCCATTATAGGGCGGTGCGCAGTGGCCTTTTTGCACAAACACTTCCTTTTGCAAACATTGTAGCCACGTCGGAGTGAGCCATGTGCCATTTCCAGCCATTCCTTATCGGACAATTTTCCTCGCGAACTCTCTATTATCTCCTGCCACTGGATGGCTCAATTCTGCCCTTCTTTGGCACTCCCACCAACTTATACATTTATACCAGGCATGGTATAACTATTTTTTTTTCCTTTCTTTCCTACAAACATCTCCTTGACATCTCTGCCTCTCAGGCAACTTATGCTCCTTTTTTGAAACAGATATTGAACATTTTGTGTGTTCTAAATAGCGTTGGGGAGTCTGCCAAAACATAGACAAACGTGACAACACAGCCGTGGCCCACGCGGCCGGTGTGCCCGGATCCCGACTCACAACGACCAGGTATCTATCGCGAAAATAATCGAACGATCCGCAGACTTGATAGCCGCAGCAATATGGTCGCGCACGTCTTATTGTTTGCCACAAGGATGGGGTGACGCGGTACCCTCGCCCGGGATTCTTTGTCAAAACATATATATACAATATATGTCCTCAGAACCATCCCTAGTGAATTAGTTACCAACCCTGACCCACCGAATATTCTAGTAATACACAGATCTTGTCCCTAAAATAACCCGTATACACCCTTACCACTACAACAATTAACCTTAGAGAAACAGTCAAGGTTCCCACTATATTTATCAGCCACCATACCGGGCAAAGGGGTTCGTGTACTAAAACAAACAGTGACAAGTCCTAAACTACAGGTGAAGACACAGCAAAACAAAGTTCGGTAACTTGGCCGTGTTTCGGATCCAAAGTTTTCTAGGTCTGAGTCCACTTTATTTGTTGCCCGAGACCGCGACCAATAGGTGCGCACAAGCAATCTACCGGTGACCCGGGGGGGGGGGCCGGGAGAACATCAAATGGCCAACGGTAAGTTAAATACACATAGATTATTAATCACTCACCGTGACCTTAAGAGGCTGCAGTCCTCAATTAGAATATCCTGCCGTTCTCCTCGAGCGCAGCTGGCAGTGTTCGGTCCTCGTTGGTCCTGGATCCACCTCAGGCCACGGCCACACGATGCTGCTCCAAAGTGTCCGGGGGTCGAGTAGTACCAACACTGTGGACCGCCGGATGTGGTCCCGGGTAGCACTCAAATCACGAACAGGGGAACATTGAACGGCCGATTAGAAAGCAGAGTCAGACGCAGAGTTCTGGTTCGAGATCTCATACATCGTTCCAAGCAATTCTGACATGACAATTGCCTTACACACATTTTTATATATGGTGCGTGTAATCAAGGGCAAGCGCAGCTGCGATTAGAGTTTTTGAAGTGGAAGCGGACTAATGTGTCCATATTTAGGCACTTCTGAAGAAATTTCTTGGTCCATGTTGTCCTCTGAGAAGAAAGTTTCTGGAATTCATCGGCCTGAGGAACTTGTAAGGTTTTATTTCCAGTAAAACGAAACTTAAGGAGGAGAGAATGATCAGACCACAAAAGCCAAATCCTGGAAACTGAATAACAAAATTTTTCACCCTAAACAGAAAACCTTCCCCAAATTGTTTTCAAAATTTGCGTTTTCTTTCCCTTTTTTTAAAAAGGGGTTTCCCAGGGAATTTCGGGAAAATTTTTTTAAAGGGGGAAAACTTGGGATTTCACAATTAATTTGTTTTAAACAGTATTAGTTTAAACCTCTTTACCTTCACAGTAAATTGAGAATATGCAACGAATTGTACAACAATACCACCAAACAGATTTTTTCAGAAATCTTAAAAAAGTCCCATTTCTCCCCTGACGTCAGAATTTATAAAAAAAAAACAGTTTTGGTTGGTTCCACACTTTTAAAGGGGGGAAAGGAGTTTTTTTTGAATTTTTCCCGTTTCAAGCCGGGGAAGGGAAAAAGTAGAGGCCTAGCGACGGGCCTCCATTTTTGAATTTCCAAAAAGGGGTTTTGAGATGTTTTTACACCCATCTGCTAAGTTAAAAACCCCTTCCCAAAACCCCTTTTCCCAACCCCCCTAAGTATGGGCACGTATGGTTGGGGTTTAAGATGTGAAACCGGGACGCGGGCACAAATTTCCCAGCTAACCCCGGGGCGCTCGCACGGGGCGCAGGGGGGGGGGTGGCCCCGCCCGCCCGGGGGGGGGTTTTTAACCCTTTAAACCCCCACAGCAAAGATGGCCGCAGCTTCTAAATGAAAAAAAAAACCTTTCTTCAGTTGATTGGGACATCAGCGATAAATATTTTGGGGTTCCCGAGGGGTACCAGGCGCTGGGAGTCTTTTTTGAAGGCCCCTGATCCTCCCCTTTTTCTTTTGCCCCCTTGCGAAAACGGGAAGTGGAGAAAACCGCCATCTTTTTTCGATTAATGCTTTGTTATGCAAGGCTTTTTGCGGTTTTTTAATCCGCCCCCCCTGTGGGGAAGGCCATTGGGGGCCCTTCATTTTTTAAATTTTTAAAAAAAAAAATTTTAAATTTTTTAAAATTTTGTAAAAAAAAAAATTTTTAAAATTTAAAAATCCCCCCTTTCCCTTTTTACAAATTAAAAAAATAAAATTTAAAAAATTTTCCTATTTGTTTTCGCCGTGTTCAAAAAAGTCGATCTATAAAAATAAACATTTTATCCCGTACGCTGAACATCGAGGAAGAAAAAAAATTCCAAACGGAAAAAATTGCATTTTTTTGGGGTCATTTTCATGTCCTAAAAAAATTTGGGAAATTTAAAAGTGATCAAAAAAAGTCGTATGCATTCCAAACTGCTAGCAATAAAAAGTGCACTTCATCCCGCAAAAAAAGCCCCCTCACTGACGTCCGTAGCGTTAGTACAACAAAGTTATTGGTCGCACATAATGGTGCCGCGGCGCAAATTTCAAATATAAAAAATGTTTGAATTTTTTTACGCAACCAAAACATGACGGAAACCCTATATGTTTGGTATTGCCGGATGCGTATCAACGTGTAGAATACAGAGAACACATCATTTTTACTGAAGATTAAACGCCGCAAACATGGTGCAAGTACATATTTTTTTCACATTTTGCCCCACTTAGAATTTTTTTTTGCTGTTCCCCAGTATATTCTATAGTAACATGAACACCACCACTGGAAAGTACATCTTGTTCTGCAAAAAAAAAGGCACTTATATGTCCATGTAGGTGGAAAAATAAAAATGTTACGGCTTTTGGAAGGCGAGGAGGAGAAAAAAAAAGAAGAGTTTTTTTTTTTTTTGCTTGTGTTAAAGGGTTAAAGAACAGGATTATATGGCAACAACCGGTTTTAAAGATTACTCTCTATATTTTGATTCCTGTGTCTTACAGGAAATTTTCAGAATCAGTGTAGTTATAAATCATGTGAGACTTTTTCAGTTTACATGTCTAAACTTCGGTCTTGTATCAACACCAAGAGTATTTACTCTGGTTGGCAAGAGTACTGTCAAATTCACTTTGATTACAAGGAACTTTTATAGCTCCAGATCTAGACGACTGTTCAAAGCATCCTAGGGAGCTTAGCTAGTTCTGGATAACCATTAGAAATTTAATACTCTTACCTAATCTTAAACACACATGTTAACATATGCGGACTACATAATAGACTTGGTCAATACGACCCTTAGCACAATTGTGCTCTATGGAAAACCCGTGCAGCAGTCCCCACTGCACGGGTCTTCCGTCGGGCGGTTTTTCCGCCCACGGTCCGGCCGCAAAACATTGAACATGCACAATCTTCCGTCCGGTTCCCGGACGGAATATGTGCATCTCAATGGGAAGGGGGAGGGCTTTTCTCCGCTCATCGCGGAGAAAATCCGCCCCCCCCCACCCCCCCATTCCCAGCGGCCGTGGCGACAGCCGCAAAACAGGACAAATACCCGCCAGGATTTGTCCTGTTCAGTGGGGACGCGCACTTTCACTGTTCCCAGAAAGGATACAGAAACTCAGAACAATAGGTAAATAATAATCTAGCTATCATCTTTCAGTGTGTTAAGTCATGAAGACATTAGTAATACTGACTTTGGCACATGCATCATTTTGGGAGAGTCTATTGCAGGAGACTCAATGCAGAAAGTCTAAGTCATAGTTTCATAGTTTGTAAGGCCGAAAAAAAGACGAGACGTCCATCCAGTTCAGCCTGTTGTGCTAAGGTGTTGATCCAGAGGAAGGCAAAAAACCCCAATGAGGTAGAAGCCAATTGTCCCCATTTTAGGGAAAAATTCCTTTCCGACTCCAATCTGGCAATCGGAAAAATCTCTGGATCAATGACCCCTCTCCAGAGTCCTAGACACTATAACTTGTTATATTATTACGCTCCAGAAATTTATCCAAACTCTTTTTGAACTCTGTTAGTGAATTCACCATGACAATTTCCTCTGGCAGAAAATTCCACAGTCTCACCGCTCTAACAGTAAAGAATCCCTTTCTATGTTTATGTAGAAGTCAAAGGTCTAAACACCATCTTGGTCTGGATCAAAATGATGGATCTCATTCCCACACATTTCTAGATCTATCCTGGTGGTAGAAACATTGGTTTCAAGACAACAACTTTTGGAATATAACACAAACAGTAATCACAGCGGATGCCTCAAACTAGGGTTACGGCTCAGCAAGAACAAACATTATTACACAACTTGCACTTCAAAATGCAAAAAAAATTAATTAAAATAAATATTTTTTCTCTTTTGCATTACAGCCACAACAGCTTGAAGCAATATCTATGTCAGTTGTGTTGCTGGCAATTTTTATTTTTTTGTATATTTTAGAGGAGTGTCTGCCTTCATCTTAACTGTGTACTCCAACCATCTGCCCAAGGTCATTATAATCTATGTGAAAAGAGCCTGTTATCTTCAAAGTCTAGCAGCCTTGGCACCGCTGAGGGGCATTGAAGTTAGAGATCCGCCTAATGAGGTTACCCTGACAGGGAATGTGAACATGTATAATTTGATTAAAGTTTGCACTAAATAACTTTATTTTATACATGTAGAAAAGATAGCAGTGATTCAGTTTAAATGTTCCATGAATTCAATATCTGTATGGATTTTAGTGCCTGCTGGTGTTGCTGTTTTTGTCCGAATTTGTGATTTTGCTTTTGCATTAAAGCCACAACAACTTGCCCCAAAATCGCTGTCAGTTGTGAATGAATGTTGCTGGCTAATTGTTGTTTGGTCTTAAAGGGCTTTGAACATCTGGTTCTGGTCCCCTCTTAATGGTTATTGCTTTGGGAATCCCACTGTGGTTGGCCGGTAGAACAGCAAGAGAAACAATAACTTACCTAAAATGTTCTTTGCCTGTAATCCTGTAAAAGGGAGCAGAAATATCCCTATTAATATAGCTGTACATAATGCATGGCGATGGTACTTATCTTTCTTTTTGGGCTGCATTCACATGTGCAGCTTTTTAGATGTAGTTTTCAAAGTCTCAGTCTTTCCTTAACATGTGTCCTCCAATTATGATCAATTCCTGGTTTTGGCCTCAAAAACTGTATCTAAAAATGGTATTCAAGTCGTTTGATATTTTATTCTGCACTATTAGTTAATTTGTCTTCTGCCAACAGAGTGGGGTACAACTTAACCCATTTTGTGCTGCCTTTGGACCACCGAAAAAAAAAAAAAAAATCAGGTAAATACATTTTCTTCTATAAATTGGAAAACCTCAAGAATTTCGGGGTTAGGGATAAACACAAATTACATTGAAAACTAAAAACAGCAGCTGAAAACCGATTCTTGATTTCCTGTTCTTCAAGTCCGCACAATTTGTAAGATAAAATACATGACATTAAACATACCATGACTTTATACATCAAAAAAGTACAATTAATCCTGTATTTGTTATGTACATCTTGTGGTGTCTGTATATATTTACTTATCTGTTTTCTTATAAGAGGATTACAATGTAAAATCAGCCTTAGATTTCAGTGTGAGCAGCCACAGAACACAAAAGACACATGGACTGGGAGATCACATGCAACGTTTCTTCATTTAGACTTGCAAAGATACATGAAGAAAGAAGAAAACTAAATGGGAGAACTGAAACAATGATTTTTTTCTTTTTCTTAATTGCACCTTTAAGAGGAAGGCCATGTCCCCACGGCACGGGTCTGCGGACGGTTTTTCAGTTGGTTTGCAGTTTTGCAGACCGTCTGAAAAACTGGCCGCAAATGAGCACAACGGGCTCCTATGGAAAACCCATGCAGAAGTCCCCACTGCACAGGTA
This sequence comes from Phyllomedusa bahiana, assembly GCA_025379985.1. Classification (NCBI taxonomy): domain Eukaryota; kingdom Metazoa; phylum Chordata; class Amphibia; order Anura; family Hylidae; genus Phyllomedusa; species Phyllomedusa bahiana. The sequence goes on along the minus strand of JAODAL010009599.1, from coordinate 93,008 downwards.
TTCCGCCTGGCAGTTTTTTCCGCCCGCGAGCCGCCCTAAAAACATTGAGCATGCACATTCTTCTGTCTGGTTTCGGACGGAATATGTGCAAGTGAATGTGAAGGGGTTTCCTCCGCTCATCACAGAGAAAAGGCATCCCCCTCCACCCCCGTGTGCACGGCACACAAACCGGACAAATACCGGTCGTATAAGCTGACCGGTATTTGTCCATTGCCGTGTAAACAGGCCCGAACTCTTTTTAGTAGAGATGAGATGGCAAAACTAATGGCATGGAAAAATCTAAAATGACAGAAATATCACACTGATAGATCACTGGGCGCAGATGTAAACTTTTTTATATTTCGATCCACAAGAATTGGTGATTACATGGGATCGCTAGCAACGCAAGGAGTTAAAAAGAAACAAAAGGATAACTGGAGGAGGGGGAATTGTATGCAATTAAAGGACATTTTTCCATACAGTTTAAAATACATTGACAATAGTTAAAAAAAACTTACATGTCTGTGCAAACATTCTGAATAATTTAACAATTCACCAAGATTGCCTTCTTAATTGCAGCATTCTGGCAAGTATATGAGCAACATTTACTGCGTTTCAATCAAAGTGTTTTAAGCTTGTTTCAGTCATCACCAACCTTCAATAATTAGTTACAGCCACAAGTTTTATCTAACAGTTCTTAAACTAAAACCACCACCAACTGCAGTAGCTGCATTGCTTAGGTTAAATTCGGTGTACACATTATAGAATTAAATTCTGCAATGAAGGAAGTAAAATAGCACCTGTCCATTCTTTGGTGGTGAAAAATTCTTGTAAAAGCAGCATGCTAAAGGACAAGTCTAAACCAAGGATGGACAAAAATGCAGGCACCAGGAACCAACCTAGATCATTCACAGACTAGAAAACTAACCAATAGTTACGCATCACTCGCAATCGATCTGGGCCCGGGGGATGTGTTCTGTCCTGGTCTAAACACTATGAAGGAAGGTGCTTTGCCCCTGGACAACATGAGCATACAAATCAGGGAAAAGGAGACTTATCCAATGTGTTCTCTACAAGGAATGTCTAAGCATAAACATCGGCTCTCACACATTCATCTGAAATAAAAAGGGACTGGGACTGTCTGACTATATCCCTGCAGTGTAACAATACATGTTCTACCAAGCCATTCGTTTCTTTGCATCATAGACTGTCTTTACAGTGTACAGAGTTTATTAGCATTGCTCAATTGTTGGACTGATGATCAGCATTGCTAGAGTCTCGATCAGGAGCAGATAGGGAGAGGCTTGCTTATTCTAGAGTTCATCCACTGTGATTGTATTCTATCAACGTCTATTTTCAAAGATTTATTAAGTCTCTTAAATAAAAGTGGCAGTGGGTGGGTTTCCATGTCAGAGCCACTGCAAGTTCATGTGTAGATCAAGCATAGTGTCATTCACTGAGGTTCAGTTGACTTCTGAGACTGGTGACGATTCACGCGGCACGAGAGTGATAGAGGGGTACAGGAGAGGTAGCCTCTATAAAGCAGGATTACGGAATGATAGGCAATGACATTGCAGGAACTCCCTACTTGCAATGGAATCAGGGTGGCAAGATGATAGGAGACCTGAACTATAGGAGAGATTACATCTGTCAAACGGGGCTCGATCCTCATTGGCTAACAGGAGGGACTGGATCCGCACTGAGACAGTCCTGGCTTCGTACAGTCCAGCGATCTAAGAAACACAAGTCCATACTGTTACTGTGAGCAACTGATTACAAACAAACAAAGAATGAAATAATACATAAAAACACACGACACACATACATAAATATACTCACAACATATATATATATTTTTGAACAGCTGGAGCTCAGTAGAGGTTTTGGGATGGAGAGCGTCTTGTGAGCATCTGGAGGTCAGGTGAGGGTTGGATGGAGAAGCGTTTGTGACAGCTGGAGCTCAGTGATGTTGGAGGGAGAGCGTTTTGTGAGCACTGGAGCTCAGGTGATATTGGATTGAGAGCGTTTGTGAGCAGCCTGGAGCTCATGGGTTGATGGAGAGGGTTTTGTGAGCAGCCGTAGCTCAGTGAGGTTGATGGAGAGCGTTTGTGAAACAGCAGTTTTCAGCTCTTTCCACAGATTCTCCGTTTGATTCAGGTCTGGCGGTGACTTTGGCCATTCTAACACCTGAGACGTTTATTTGAGAACCATTTCCATTGTATATTTTGCTTTATGTTTTTGGGATCATTGTCTTGATGGAAGATAAATCTTCTTCCGTCCCAGTCTCTGTCTTTCCAGACCCAACCAGGTTTTATCTTCCAGAATGCCCTGTATTTGGCTCCATCCTACTTCCCATCAATTTTCAACCATCTTCCTGTACCCTGCCTGAAGAAAAGGCCCAAACCAAGATACTGCCCCCACCATGTGTGACAGTGGGGATGGTGAGGTTCAGGTGGATGAGCTGTTTTATCTTATAACACCACCTTCTGTCCACAAGTTTGGTATGCCTCCCAGGCGGCTTGTGGCAAACTTAACAGACTTATTTTATGGATATCTTTGAGAAATGGGCTTCTTCCTTGCCACTACTCCATAAAAGGGTCAGATTTGTGCAGTGACTGATTGTTGGAGATCTCCAGCAATTCCCAACCAGAGTGTGTGATTCATGGGCCTCTTGGCTGCATCTTCTGATCAGTCTGTCTCCTTGTTTGAGATAAAGTTTAGAGGACGTCCGGGTCTGTGTAGATTTGCAGTGGTCTCATACATCCTTCCATTTCAATATGAAGCGCCTTGCCACAGTGCTCCTTGGGGGATGTTTAAAAAGTTTGGGAAATCTTTTGTATAACAAAACCGGCTTTCAACTTCTCCATGAACAGTATCACGGACCTCCTGTGATGTTTCCTTGGTCTTCATATTTCTCTCGTCACTTTTTAAACATAACCTTGAGACCATAACAGAGGCAAGGTGCAATTTATATGGGAGACTTGGATTACACAGCAGGCTGTATGGGATTATATAGAACCATCATCAGTCATTAGGACAACATTGATCATTCAGAGATCCTCACTGAACTGTCTGGAATGAGCCTTGCTGCACTGAAAGTAAAGGGCCGAATAATATTGCACGCCCCAATTTTCAGTTTTTTATCCAATAAATTTCGTTCCACTTTTCTCCCATTTTTTTATTCTTCACAAAAAAATTTAACATTTTATTTATGTTTGAACCGAAATGTGGGAAAAGGGTTGAAAATTAAAAAGGGGGCAAACTTTTGCAAAGCACAATATAAAATATTTTATATAAAATTTAATAAAAATATATAAATATAAAAATATATATATATATATAATAATATATAAAATTTTAATAATATAAAAAAAAACCACACATACAACAACATAACAACACAACAACACACACACACTTAAAATATTATATATAAAAAATTTTTTTAACCCAGGGGCTTACATATATTGCAAGGGGAAGTTCCTACATGTAGTTAAATACACAATCTTAGACTTTAAAAGAACCTTCACATAGTTATGCCCCCTGGGGAGGGCAAACAAGCAGTGCAGACCTCTTTTTCCAGCGCTGTTCTCTTATTCTTAAATGCCCGCATTTTTTGATTTAAACTCAAACTCATTTTCACCAAAGTTATTCAAGAGCCTTCAAGGTCATTTTTTCAAACCCCCCCCCATCTGACACCACGCCCCCCTTAAAACCAAACCTTTACTTTGAATAGGAAAACATAAAACTGTCAGGGGGGGAGCAGCCTTTTTGGGGGGGAGCTAACACCCTCAGAATAAGATTTTAGCTTAAAACTCTAAAACGCAGCATCTTTCAGAATAAGGACACATGCGAAACACAGGCTGTCCCCAGCTTTTTGGCCCCTCACAAGGGGGCACAACCATGTGACAGGTTCCCTTTAAAGAGTTGCAATGAAGTGGCAAGTGGCTTATACCGCGATCAAAAAGCATACCAAGAACTTCATGTTCATTTTTGTAATTTTTGCAGTAGATAAATGTACATGTGAAGATTGCGGTCCATGTCTCCTCCCAGGTATACAGATCTTACAGAAATTTAAATGGTTTTGTACTGATTACACTACAGGTGCGATTCCCACCTGCCACGGAATGAGGTCGGCAATACTTTCTAGAAGTAAATACATTTTTACATTCCAAACTTGAGCATGCTGCATCACTGATATCACACTGCTGCCGGTGGATTTAACACATTTTACATCTATGTGAAATTACACTTAACATAGCGAGACTCAGCCTCCTGAGGAGTGCATTTGTTACTCTAGATTTAACTATATAGGTGCTGTAACTTATTTAGTTCTTCTTTAATAAATCTATAAACCTGTGTATCTGAAATTCCAATATAATTAAATCTACGTTTATAGTAAGGTGCCTCAAATACATAACCTTTATTTGACAAGAATGGGCATGGACATAGTCAAAAGGGTATTCCAGCATTCAGACAAAATAAACCCCAAAAACTGTGGGTCATTGTGAGCAACAGTATAACAGCAATCCTACATCATTGACACCTACTCCAGGCTGTTCTCTCGCTGTATTTCCCAAGAGGCTGAACAGCAAGTCACCACCAGGCCCGTCTGACCATAGGGCAAACCGGGCATTTGCCCGGCGGGCCGCTAGGGTCCGGGCCGCAGGCCGGCTCGGATCGCCCGCCGAGGAGGACGGCGCGCTACAGGGGCCGCAAAGGTCGCATCAGCGACCGGACCCCTGTGGCAGGGGCCGATAGGCCCCCCCCCCTCGCCAACGGCTGCACGGCCGGGTCACCGACCCAGCCATGCAGCCATCACGGCCGCTGCTTGCACCGCGCGGTGCAGGCGGCGGCCGAGGCTGAGCATCTGGGATCTACTGATCCCGTCTGCTTAGCTCCCAGGAGGCCGTGGGGCAGGCGCGCGATGTAATGACGTCATCGCGCGCCTGCTCCGCGGCCCCGCACTCTGCAGTGAGCGGCCACCGGCTCCGGAGTGAAGAGGACGGGACAGCCGGTGAGTATTACGTTTTTATTTTTTTTTAATCTACTTACTGTCCCTGGCTGCCTATACTGCCTCTGCCCTGGCTATATACTGCCCCTGCCCCCTGGCTATATACTGCCCCTGCCCTGGCTATATACTGCCCCTGCCCTGCCCTGGCTATATACTGCCCCTGCCCTGGCTATATACTGCCCCTGCCCTGCCCTGGCTATATACTGCCCCTGCCCTGGCTGCCTATACTGCCCCTGCCCTGGCTATATACTGCCCCTGCCCTGGCTATATACTGCCCCTGCCCTGGCTTATAATACTGCCCTGCCCTGGCTATACACTGCCCTGGCTGCCTATACTAGCCCTGTCCTGGCTATATACTGCCCCTGCCCTGCCCTGGCTATATACTGCCCTGCCCTGGCTATATACTGCCCCTGCCCTGGCTATATACTGCCCCTGCCCTGGCTATATACTGCCCCTGCCCTGGCTATATACTGCCCTGCCCTGGCTATATACTGCCCCTGCCCTGGCTATATGATGCCCTGCCCTGGCTATATGATGCCCTGCCCTGGCAACTGATACCCTGCCCTGGCTATATGATGCCCTGCCCTGGCTATATGATGCCCTGCCCTGGCTACCGATACCCTGCCCTGGCTATATGATGCCCTGCCCTGACTACTGATACCCTGCCCTGGCTATATGATGCCCTGCCCTGACTACTGATACCCTGCCTGGCTATAATAAGCACTGCCCTCTGGCTACCTATGCCCTGCCCTGGCTACCTATACCCTGCCTGGCTACTGATACCCTGCCTGGCTACTGATACCCTGCCTGGCTACCTATACACTGTCTGGCTATATGATGCCCTGCCCTGGCTACTGATACCCTGCCTGGCTACCTATACCCTGCCTGGCTATATGATGCCCTGCCCTGACTACTGATACCCTGCCTGGCTACCTATACCCTGCCTGGCTATATGATGCCCTGCCCTGACTACTGATACCCTGCCTGGCTACCTATATACTGTCTGGCTATATGATGCCCTGCCCTGGCTACTGATGCCCTGCCCTGGCTATTGATATCCTGCCTGGCTACCTATACCCTGCCTGGCTATATGATGCCCTGCCCTGGCTAATGATACCCTGCCTGGCTATATGATACCCTGCCCTGGCTACCTATACCCTGCCCTGGCTACCTATACCCTGCCCTGGCTACCTATACCCTGCCCTGGCTACCTATACCCTGCCCTGGCTACTGATACCCTGCCTGGCTATATACCCTGCCCGGTACTGATACCCTGCTGGCTAATGATCGCATATGATGCCCTGCCCTGGCTACTGATACCCTGCCTGGCTACCTACACCCTGCCCTGGCTATATGATGCCCTGCCCTGGCTACCTATACCCTGCCCTGGCTGCCTATAATAGCACTGCCTACCTATACACTGCCTTGGCTGCCTATAATAGCCCTGCCTACCTATACACTGTCCTGCCTGCCTATATACTGTCCCTGTCTGCCTATAAGTGTCCCTGCCTGCCTGTATACTGGCCCTGCCTGCCTGCATACTGGCCCTGCCTGCCTGCATACTGGCCCTGCCTGCCTGCATACTGGCCCTGCCTGCATACTGGCCCGCTGCCGCATACTGGCCTGCCTGCTACATACTGGCCCTGCTGCCTACAACGCCCCTAGCCACTAGCCTGCTCCTAGGGGTCTTACCTATTTACATGCCACTTATCTGACATTTTTTAATTTCTAATTTTTAGGGTCTAACATACGCTGTTTGGGGAATTGATAGGAAAGTGCTGGAAAAGAGAGGAGTCTAAGATGTATTTGTGGTAAATTCTACAGGGACGAGAAGAAGACATTGCATGCTGTACCGGACAGAGAAAGAAATGGAAGGGAATGACTCATCAGGAAAGACGTCATGGAGGTTTGTGCCAGAAGAAGAAAAGGAGAAGAGAACAACTCCCATCAGAGATGACGTCTCCTGTGAGTCTCTGCTTTTACTTCTGTGTTGAGTCAGTGCTGTATTCATGTGATGGTGACCTGACTACTGGTGATGTGATTGGTTGTAGGTTATGCTGGTGCTTATGTAGTGTCAGTGTGGGCTTGTCCCTGATTGTAAAGCAAGTGCACACCTGACTCTGTGATGAGGGGTTTCTCTGCACCACTTTTTCTTTCTTGCTTGTGTGTAGGCTGCTTTCACACGGAGCGGTTTTGGTGCATTTTTTGATGCGTTTTTTTGTGCAGAAATGTCCAGCATTAACTGCTCTGCCTTTCTGCACAAAAACGCACCAAAAACACATCAAAAATGCACCAAAAACGCTCCGTGTGAAAGCAGCTTTATAGTGTAGTTTATTTTAGACAGTGGCGAGGTGCGAGAACAAGGGATATTTTTTAAGCGGATATTGTATGTGGCTGATGGGGACTTAGTGCCAGGGCTGATTTTTATTCCCAGTCCGGCCCTGGTCACCACGCTCTTGTGCATTTTATATTGTGATCCAGAAGTTCCTAGTTACATCCCCTATTGCTTGATAGAAAACACCTCACCTTCCTAGTGCTGGACCTGAGCACGGCTGATCAGAAAGTGGAGACTGAACTACAGGTCATATCCAAGCTATAAACATCATCTTCTGAGCCAGTAATCGGTGAGAGATTATGTGGGAAAATGCTGAAGACATTCCTTTATATGGAAGATTTTTACTTTGTACCGCATACTTTCAATACGTGTCAGGTTTTGTACGTCGGAATATCCTTTTAACAACATGGTTGAGCTCAGAGACCTGGGCCACTGTTGCACTCCAGTAAAAGTTGATTAAATAATTCCTGACCAACTGCAGACCCTCCTTCCTGACCAGGCAAATTTTAATTTTATTTAGTACATGTGGGTTTGACTGTGAGAAGGTGTTCTAGTGTTCAGTTCTACTTTTTTTTTGTTGTTTTTTTTTGCTTTTTTAACGTGATATATAAAGTTTTATTTTTATTTGTTTGGGTAGTATCAGGGAAAATGGTAAAAAAATTAAAAAATTATTATTTTTTAAAATCGCTAAAGTGACAAAAATACATAGCTTCAGGATCATCGGAGACGGTGGCTAATAGTTGCCGTTTGGGCTGATTGATTTTATTTATCATATGTTTATTTCATATATTGTGCAGCTGTAAACTCTGCAAAGACGTTTTAGAGTATGTTCACACTTAATGCTTATTGCGGAACGTACAGCCCAGCCGGCCCCATTGACATGACTTGTCACTTCTCTCCCCCGGCGTACAATACGATCGTATTGTACGCCCGGGGAGACTAGGCGCAATTCAAACCATGAATTACCGTAATTGCGGCGCGTATAAAGCACAACACGTGGCAAAATGCACAAGCAATTACGCCTCAAAATAAGCTGTGTGAACTTACCCTTATACCGTCTCACATTTCAAGTCACTGGCGATCGGCAAGCAGTTAAAAAAGGACCGAACAGTTTCCAAGTAAATACTTGCATTTCGATAACAATATTTTTTTAGGACTCAGTCACTTCTCTGTTATTTCTCCTGGAAATGTACAAGTTAATTGGGTGCCATCATTTCCATGGTCAATAGAGTAACACACTGTCTTATCATGCAGAATGTCAGACTGTTTAGGGACATACCCTACTGCCATAAAGAAGAAGAACCCCAAAATTTTAAAGAAAACCTTATAACAATTGGAAAACGCTGAAGTGGCCAAGGTGACATTACCAGAATGTGCTTGCTCCGTCGGCCGTTCTTGCTGCATTATGTGAGTGACAGGTTTGGACTCTGAGGCAGCAGGAACTATGATAGGTGCTGTTAGTGTTTTCTGATGATGTGGTTCAGCTGCAGCCACATGAGGTGGATCTAAGAAAAGAAAAAAAAAGCAGCACTAATTATGTACATGTAACTAAAACACACAATCTCACAAAAGTGAGTACACCCACTAAATTTACGTAAATATTGTATTCTCTCTTTTCAGGGGACAACACTGAAGATATGATAATTTCATAAAAGGTAAAGTAGTCAATGTACAGCTTTTATAATAGTGTAAATTTGTTGTGCCCTCAAAATAACACACAGCCATCAGTTTTTAAACTGCTGGCAACAAAAGTGAGTATACCCCTAAGTGAAAATGGACAAATTGTGCCCAAAGTGTCAATATTTTGTGTGGCCCCCATTATTTTCCAGCACTGCCTTAGTTCTCTTGGGCATGGAGGTCACTAGAGCTTCGTAGGTTGCAGCCACTTAAACGCGATTCCATTCCTCCATGACGACATCACGGAGCTGGTGGATGTTAGAGACCTTGCACTCCTCTATCTTAAATTTGAGGATGCCCCACAGCTCCTCAATAGGGTTTAGGTCTAGAGACATGCTTGGCCAGTCCAGCACCTTTTCCATCATTTTCTTTAGCAAGGCAGTGGTCCTCTTGGGATCTGCTTGGGGTCCTTATATTGGAATACTGCCCAGCAGCCCAGAAGGGAGGGGATCATGCTCTGCTTCAGTGTATCACAGTACATGTTGGCATTCATGGTTCCCTCAATGAACTGTAGCTCCCCACAGTCGGCAGCTCTCATGCAGCCCCAAACCATGACACTCCCACCACAATGCTTGACTATAGGCAGGACACCATAAGCAAAGGTGTTTTGATACTGCAATGAAGGTGAACAATAAGCCTTCTACATTGTGAATGTCTTTATGTATAGGCAGGACACACTTGTCTTTGTACTCCTCACCTGGTTGCCTCAACACACGACTGGCACCATCTGAACCAAATAAGTTTATCTTGGTCTCATCAAACCACATAACATGGTTCCAGTAATCTATGTCCTTAGTCTGCTTGTCTTCAGCAAATGGTTTGCAGGCTTTCTTATGCATCATCTTTAGAAAGGGATTCCTTCTGGGACGACAGCCATGCAAACCAATTCTATGCAGTGTGTGGCGTATGGTCTGAACACCGACAGGTTGAACCTCCCACTCCTTTACCTCTGCAGCAATGCTGGCAGCACTCATACATCGATTTTGAAAAGATGATCGCTGGATGTGATGCTGAGCACATGCACTCAACTTCTTTGATAGGCAATGGCGAGGACTGTTCTGAGTGAAACCTGTCTTGTTCAACTGCTGTATGGTCTTGGTCACCGTGCTGCCGCTCAGTTTCTGGGTGTTAGCAGTCTTCTTATAGCTCAGGCCATCTTTATGAAGAGCAACAATTTTTATTCCAGATGCTCAGAGAGTTCTTTGCCATGAAGGGCCATGATGAACTTCCAGTAACCAGTATGAGAGAGTGATCACCAGGGCTGTGGAGTAGGAGTCGTGGACTCCGATTCCCAAAATATATAATAAGTTGGTCCAGTTAGTTCGATGCAGTGCAAAGAGCAAGAGGAATTGGGTCCAGACAGTGCTGCTACTCCCATATCTTCAGCCTCATCACATGAGGAGTGTAATTGATGACATGGAGCAGGCAAAGCGCTGCCCCAGGGGAAAAGATTCTGCTCCCAGGGCAAACAGATTTAAGCAAAATTTTTCACCGGTTTTCAAAGAAGTAGAAGAGTTTAACCATTCATCAAAACTGACTGTGGCTGAGACAATTCCTTTATACCCTGACATTGTTAGAGATGTTGCCCCTGTGGTTATTGTTTTGCCCCCAACCCAAGTTAGTGTAGAGAGGCCGTTCTCTAGCCTGGAAATAACGAGATCAGATGTGAGGTCATGTATGCAGGATCTGATGGAGGCAATACTATTTCTCAGAACAAATTCAGAGACTTCACAAATTTTCCTGCAGTGTTTTGCATATTTACAATTTTTTTTGTGTCCTAAAGTCATGTACAATAAATATATTTTACACTGACAAGCAAAATGGTAACAATGTTTTGAACTTGTGACTTTCAGGCTCCATATCTCACCATCCACTACAGCTTTGTACATGAGGCTACTGTAATTTTATATGCAGTTATCTTACATATCTTATACATAAATTTGACTTGCAAGTATTTAGCATCTGCTTAGTTATAGATTTGCTCCTAAAAATCAAAGTGTTAATTTTTATTATTTTGTTAGTATTTGGGAAATCCACCTTTGGTTTTCAATACTGCCTGAATCATTCTGGGCTCTGAATCAGATTCAAGCACATCTTGACTAAAATCTGATCCCAGGTCTCTTCTACACATTCCCAATGTTGGTGCAGACTGGACTTGGATACAAATACAGCTTTTTCTTCAACTCTACCCACAAGTGTTCTAAATATCAAAACATTGTTACCCTTTTGCTTGCAAGTGTCTGTTCTTCCTAAATAGCTTGATTATTGTAACAGCTCGATGTTACCATTTTACTACAGTAAAGTTATCACTTAAACATGCGCCGTGTATGAGGGAGTCAGGAGTCGGAGGCTTGGGAAATTGAGGAGTCGGAGTTTCGGCTTGCCGACTCCACAGCCCTGGTGATCACACCAAAATTAACACCTGAAACCTTGTAATACTAGCGAGTCACATGACACCGTGGAGGCACTTTTGTTGCCAGTGGTCTAGACATTGATGGCTGTGTTGAATTATTTTGAGGGTATGTAAGTATATATATATATATATATATATTATATACACACATACATATACATACACACATTTAGGCCCCGTTCACACGGCTTATTTGCCGACGGATTGGCGCCGTATTCCGCGCTGGATTTGCGCTTCAATACGGCGCCAATCCGTCGGAGTCATTACGGTAATCCACTGCTTCATAGAGAACAGTGGATTCCGTCGCTCCTCCCCGCTCGGCAAATCCGCCGCGGGGGGAAGAAAAGTGACATGCACATTATTTACGGCGCGGACACGCCGTAAACAATGCATTGTCTATGGGGCCGGGAGCGGCGCCCCCGCCCCTTATTCACGGCGGATTTGTGCGCTCAATACAGCGCACAAATCCGTCGGGAATAAGCCGTGTGAACACGGCCTTACAGTTAGTATCTGGGGACAGACTTACTATGGCAATTGCACCCAAACATTATCATACATGCTTTTGCTGTGATGTATTTAAGGTACTTATATCAAGAGGGCCATGGTTTTACTGAAAGGGCTGTGGTTCCACATGCGATGCCATAGGCCAAAAAAGTGCCACACTTTGTGAAATTAGTGCCATACATTAAGCCACTTAATAGACAGTCTAAACATTAGATTATATCTGCCACATTGAGACTTTCTATTCTAAGTTTACACTAAGTATAACATTAATGGAACACACTGAGGCAGGCTCATTTATACTGTCTGAGACAAACCCTGTTATATGAACCAGTGTTGATCATGAGCACCAGTGTTTCCAGCAAAGTGGTATCAGGGCAGTATTGGTAGTACTGCTGTCAGGGACCTTAATCGATTTTTTTTTTTTTTTTTTTAAACGGAGCCCACTGAAATGGTGCAAGATTGTAAGGGTACGTTCACATGGTGTATTTGCGGGGGGTTATTCGGCACGCAATTGTGCTGCAATACACCGAAATTACGCCCCACAAATCAGATAATTCATAACTCTCATGGAGAGCTAGGACTACCTGATGCCTTCCCCAGCACACAATACGTGCTAAGGAAAAGAATTGACAGCTTGTACTTCTAAAACACCCGGCATATTGAGAGCACGTAAAGTATACCGTGTGAATATACCCTAAATGATAATGGGAAGTGGGTCAGATGCTTTGGCTGTATAGGGCCCTGAAATGAATTAGGTCAGCCTTGATTTTCTGGGGGTGAGGGGCTTAAGGTGTAGCTTAGACTACTAAAACACACTGTGCATATGGTAGTCTGAGAAGCTGGTGGAGACTTTAGTAAAAAAAAAAACAGAATATCCCTATAAATTCTCCATGTGAAGTTATATTTTTGGCAAACAGAGTCTCTCAACTGGTGGACAAGCAAGATTCTGCCCTCAGGTTAACTAGTTTTGTATGAAAGGGTCTCCTGTGTGTGCTTGGTAAGTTACACTATATTCGTGCCAATGGGATCTAATGAACCTTAGTTTCTAATAAGAAAAAAACCTAATATAATTTGGGAGTCCTTCGGATTGCACCTACTAGGAAGCTTGCAATTGCTACAAGCAAGTAAAGTAGCAGCTTCCTGCAGGAATTTTTTTGTTAACATACTGACATTCCACTTGTCTGGCAACTATTTGCACTAAGCACACTGCTAGGCATCCAAACACACCGTCCTGCTGAGATTCATCAAAGTCATAAGGGCTTATAAGCACACAGTCATCAATTGAATCTCGGACACACCACTGGTCAACACACTTCATAGAATGTAACAGCTGGAAAAGGAAGGCAAGCATTTTCTTTGAGCAGCTGGCATTACCTTGCCCTATCGTGTATTAAGCACACAGTTGTAAAACACCCTTCATACAGCCCTATAGAAGGAAAAGCATATACCCTGTATTACGGTCTGCTTGAAAAGCTCCTCTCGTAGCCGAGGGAGGAAGCAGTCTATCCTCTCCCATGTGATCTCCCATAGATCTGAGTATCCAGTTCGGGAATCTGCACTGTGGAAAATCCCAGCTGTATCCATTACGAGCAGCATATTCTTCAAGGATTCAGGTATTGCCTCCATCTGAAAATAAATGTCATACAGTGCAATTACAACAACCCAACACATCATGACTGTGGACATGGATACAGAGATATGGATATACTCACTGCTATGCTGACAACTGCATTGTTACCTTTAAACAATTCCTAACTGTATGGATTGATGTTCACATCACTGCAGCAAATAAGCTACTAGTAATAAGCTTCAAATTGCTCATCACACAAATTACTCCTGTTTTAGCTATAGCAGCAAAAAACTGGAAGCTGCCATTGGATGGTGATACGCAAGGGGCACGCACTTACCTACTTTTGAGATAAATTACTGGAATTTAATGAGGTTGATTTTTCTGCAATTGCTTCTCAATTATTGACACCTACTTTCGCAATTGCTTCTTCGGTTTTATAATTCTTTTTTGTACTTTTTCATGATATTGCATTATTTATACGAATAATAATAATAATAATAATCTTTATTTATATAGCGCTAACATATTCCGCAGCACTTTACAATATAGAGGGAATAAGCACAGACAAACCAGACATTACATTATAAAAAAGCTACTGACAAATGAGAACAGTGTTTAGGCCTGCTCGCAAAAAGTCTTACAATCTATTAGGGTGTATGGGTGAAACAAAGGCTGACAAGTGCTTGGTTTACAATGGACCAGCCATGTTACAAAAAATATGGGTAGTATACATAAAATTGTGGATGAACCTGCCATCCCAACCATACATCTATATACAGATAAGTGTCTGTGGGTGTCAAAGTGCAGGAAGTGACAAATTTCTGTGAAAGAATTTGGGGGGTTGACAATTAGGGATCTTGATAGGCTTGTCTAAGAAGATGAGTTTTCAGAGCGCACTTAAAACTGTGAGGGTTGTGGTGTGCCTGACACATGGGGAAACATTTTTCCAGAGAACCGTGAAATACGTGCAAAATCTGGAGACGGGCATGGGAGGTGTGTTAAGTTTTTAGATCAGTACAGAGTGGAAGAGGGGTAGGGTGGTAGACAGAATAAGGGAGGAGATGTAGGGGTGCAGCACTGGGGAGGCCTTATTTGGGGAAGAGTTGATGAGTTTATATTGTATCTGACTGAATAGGCAGCCAGTGCGGGAGACTGACACATGGTATAGGGCATCAGTATAGCGGCTGGAAAGAAAGACAAGCCTGGCTCTGCATTCAGGGATAGATTGGAGAGGAGCGAGTTTACAGAGAGGAAGACAACAAGTAGGAGTTACAGTAGTCGAGATGAGAATGAATAAGAGCAACAATGAGAGTTTGATTTTTTTTTTCCACAGTGAGAAATGGACGGATTCGGGAGATGTTCTTGAGGGCAGGTAACAGGACGGGAAAAGGGATTGGATATAGGGGGGTGAAGGTCAGATCAGAATCTAATATAACCCCAGACAGCGGGCCTGCTGCCTAGGTGATTGGGTGGAGCGACACACGGAGAGAGAAATAGCCGGGGGAGGTCGGATACTAGATGGTGGGATGACTAGAAGTTCAGTTTAGTGAGGTTTATTTGGGAGATGGAACATGATGTCAGAGACAGCGGACAACAGTCACTGGTGTTTGTAGCAGGGCAGGAGTGATGTCTCGGGAGGATGGTGTATAGTTGAGTGTCATCAGCGTAGAGATGGTACGGGAAGCCAAATCTACTGATGGTTTGTCCAATGGGGGCTGGTGTAGAGTGAAAAGAGGAGAGGACCAAAAAACGGATCCCTGGGGAAACCCCGACAGCAAGAGGAAGAGAGAGGAGGTAGAACCGGAAAATGAACACTGAAGGAGCGGGTAAAGAGGGTAGGAAGAGAACCAAAAGAGAGCGGTGTCCTGGATACCGATGGCGCGGAGCATGTTGAGGATGAGGTGGTGATCAACAGTGTCAAAAGCTGCAGAGAGATCCAGAAGAAGCAGCAATGAGTAGTTACCCTGTGATTTTGCTGTCAGGAGATCATTTGAAACTTTAGAAAGAGCAGTTTCTGTGAAGTGTAGGGTGCGGAAACCTGATTGCAGAGGGTCAAGAAGAGAGTTAGCAGAGAGATAGCGGATCAGGCGAGAGTAGACCAAGCGTTTTCCCGGAGTTTGGAGATGAAAGGGCAGGTTAGAGACTGGTCGGTAGTTGGCGGCGCAGGAGGGGTCCCGAGAGGGCTTTTTAAATAAGGGGGTTTTTAACACGTTTTAAAGGAAGATGGGAAGATCCCAGTGGAGAGAGAGAGGTTACAGATTGCAGTAAGGTGAGAGAGGACAGTTGGAGAAATGGACTGGACCAGCTGGGAGGGAATGGTGTCACTAGAGCAGGTGGTGGGGCGAGCAGACAGGAGAAGCCTGGACACTTCTTCTGATGTCGGGTCAAGGGCTGAGAGCAGATCAGAGGACGTGCCAGGAGGGACAGGATGGGTGTTAATTGGGGATTGTGATGTGATGTTTTGCCGGATGCTGTCAATTTTGTCTTTGAAGTGAGTGGCCACTTTGCCTTTTATTTGGGGGCTCTCTAGTATTACATTGTCAGAGTTTGCACCTTTATTCCATACTCGATATACGGTACATATCTCTTTCACATGTAGGGAAGGTCATGGCTTTTTAAATCCGGTAACTGAACTGGATTTTCAGGGTTTTATATTATTT
The DNA here is from genome assembly GCA_025379985.1 of Phyllomedusa bahiana. Taxonomy (NCBI): domain Eukaryota; kingdom Metazoa; phylum Chordata; class Amphibia; order Anura; family Hylidae; genus Phyllomedusa; species Phyllomedusa bahiana. The sequence continues at coordinate 76,856 of JAODAL010009599.1, read as the reverse complement.
TAATATGTATTAGCACTGTTTAGGACACGTAGTAGAAGAATCATGCATTACATTTAGAGTAATACAACTATTTGATTATTGATGAGAAGTGCAACTGTTTGAACAGGTCCCTTTTTTAATTTGGCCTTTTCTTGACATGTAGAAGTTTGGTGGTGTCCATTCTTTTGTTCTGTATATCAAGCATACAACACGGATTATCCTAGGTGCCTAGAATATGGCTTATGCGTATCAACAACTGATCCAGGATACCACAAAATAACAGAAGTGAACATGTAAAAACAAAAAAAAAAAAAAAAACTGCAGGCCACATCTGCTTTAAAGGAAATGTACATTATTCCACAGTAAGAAAGACCAACCACAGTGTTTTCATCAACAAATCCAGGCAAGCAATACTCCATAAAACAATATAAAAATTGTCAAATGAACTATTTAGTATTCATAATTGTTTGTACTAGCTGTAATTGACAGTATATTGGCTGTAGAACAAGACATCTGCATCAGAGAAAACGATAACATACATGTTATTCATACTAGCTTACTTTCAGTCTCTGGTGCCAAACAACATTTTCACATTGCTCACAGAGGTAGTGTGAACAGCCTCCAAGTTAAGGTGATGGAGAGGGTTTACAAACCCACGAGGATGTGGGGGGAGGATTAGAGAGGAGTCCTGATGAACAGAGGTGCCTTCTGGATCTTTACTACCGTATGGATACCAGTTTCCCCAAGGGAATAAATTATAAAACAGACCTATTATATATTTATTAAAATTCTTTTTTGTATTGATATTTAATGCGAGTTCCAATGTCTGCACATTACGTTATGATTAAGGGTTCACCGTGAGGCCTGAAATGCGTCAAGCCACGTGTGTCTTTTGTATCTCTACTTTGTTTTTTATATTCTTTTAAAATGGGATAATAAAGTCAGAATTCGTGAATCGATAGTCCCAAGAGCTGGATAACCATTACAATATACAAGTTATTTCCCATGTCACATCTTTCTCCCGGCGCAAAACATGCGTCGGGAAAAACGGCATGTGATCATAGCTCTCATTGAGAGCTATGAATTACCATAGTTGCGGGACATACTTCAGGCATATTGCAGCGCAATTACGGCCCAAAATACGGCCTGCAAAGATGCCGTGTGAACATACCCTAAAGCTCAGACGCAGTTTGGTTATGCAGCAGAACAGTGATAGGAAGCACACAAGCAAGTTCACCCTTGAATGGCTTGAAGAAAATACAATTCAGTTTGGAGCGCTCAAATCCCATTTAAGTCACAACCTAAATCCTATTTCACATACTAGAAAAGTATAAAGGGGGCATTCATACCTGCACTCTCAAGTGAAGCCAAATTAGAGCAAACTAGGAATGCTAGGTGGGACAAAATAAATAGCTACAACACTGGAAATAGACCAAATTACCGTATATACTCAAGTAAAAGCCGACCCAAATATAAGCCGAGGCACCTAATTTTGACACAAAAAAAATGGGAAAATGTATTGACTTGAGCATAAGCCTAGGGTGGAAAATGCAGCAGCTACTTGTAAATTTCAAAAACAAAAATGGATACCAATAAAATTACGTTGGCAGTGTAATGTCCCCAATAGGCAGGTTTATGTCCCCAATAAGCAGGTACAGGCAGGTTTATGTCCCCCCCCATAGGCAGGTTTATGTCCCCCCCCATAGGCAGGTTTATGTCCCCCCCCCATAGGCAGGTTTATGTTCCCCCCCCCCATAGGCAGGTTTATGTCCCCCCCAAGCAGGTTTTGTCCCCCCCAATAGGCAGGTTTATGTCCCCCCCCAATAGGCAGGTATATGTCCCCCCCCAATAGGCAGGTATATGTCCCCCCAAGGCAGTTATTCCCCCACCCCATAGGCAGGTTTATGTCTCCCCCCCCATAGGCAGGTTTATGTCCCCCCCCCCATAGGCAGGTTTATGTCCCCCCCCCCAATAGGCAGGTATATGTCCCCCCCCAATAGGCAGGTATATGTCCCCCCCCAATAGGCAGGTATATGTCTCCCCCAATAGGCAGGTATATGTCCCCCCCATATATGCCCCTCCATAGGCAGGTATATGTCCCCCCCCCCAATAGGCAGGTATATGTCCCCCCCAATAGGCAGGTATATGTCCCCCCCCCATAGGCAGGTATATGTCCCCCCCCCAATAGGCAGGTTTATCCTCCCCAGGCAGGTTTGTCCCTCCCCATAGGCAGGTTTAGGCAAGTTTATGTCCCCCATAGGCAGGGTTTATTAAATAAATTTAAAAAAAAGTGCCGTCCAAAATCTGATGGCATTGTAACATTGCCATACTACGGTTTTTGGTGCGTTTGCACAAAAAAAAAAAATGCGGTCGGTTTTTGGATTTCCTGCTGGCCCAGTATATTGACTGTACGGGAATCCGCTGGAAAATAGAATATTTTCTATCTTCCGGCGGTGGGCTGGTGGTTTTTAAACCCCCACAGTAAAAAATTTGGGCTGTTGCACCCTAAAATCTTGGATTTTTTTTTGTGGTCTAGGCCAGGGGGGTTTACGTCAGGTTTTTAAATGGTTTTTTAAAATACTGAATGAACTTAAAAATCTGACAAATTTCTGTGCGTGTAGAAGGGCCCTTTGGATTTGTAGGGGCCTGCCACTACAAATGGGTTTAAAAAAGGGGGATTTTGTTTGAAGGGGTTTAACTGTTTAAATTGCAGGCTGAAATCAGTTGGAAAAAAGGTTTTAAAGTCACCTCATTTTTCATTTTTATTTAAATTTTGTTTGGAAAATTTTTCCCAGGCGGGTTAATCCCCACCATAAAATTTGCAACTAAGCTGCTTATAAAGAGGAGAGCATGAATAAGGGAGGCTGATCCATTTAAAAAAAAAAAATTTTTTGAAGTTTGTACATTTAAAAAAATGGCCCGTTTTTTAAATTTTAAACCCCTTCCCCCGATAAATAATGACAACATGCAATCTTGGAAAAAGTGTGTAAAAATCCAAAATTTTAAAAGGTTTTCCACTTTACCCAGAAAGGGTCCTTTGACCCAAGCTTTGGGGTGTACTTGCCCAATAAACCTAATAGGGTTTAACCACAGTGCTGCAAATGTAGAGAGAGAGAGCAAAGGAGACAAATGCTGCAGGAAGACCTAGAGAAGAAGAGAACAAAGGTGACTGCTAAATAGAGGAAAAAAACACCATAACATGGTTACAAACATCAGTCCTTGGTTCCTACACACAAGTGTAACAGAGATCCATATGGCAGACAAATTTCACGACAGTTGGCTACATGTTTTTTATCACTTTCCATTTTACGGGAAACAGTGGGGGGTATAAATTAAAATTAAACAATTTCATTAAAAAGCAATAAATGTACATACTCTGAAGAGCTTTAGGATTGTTCCCCACAATGTTTTTCCCAAAAAGGTTTTTGGACCCAAAAAGGATCCAAAAAAACCCCAATTAAAAAAATGTGGGTTTTGATTTACATTGGTTTCAATGGGAAAACAAGCATCTCCGTTCAAAAAGTGATCGGCTGTGTTTTTTGGGCTTTTCGGTTAGTTTTTTTGGAAACCCTTATTTTAAAAAAAATTTAAATGTCAAAATTACTTGCATTTTAAAGCAAGTGAAATTTTTCAAAAAAACAATGGGGTTGCCCTTTTGGAGCCCGAAAACGGATCTAAAAGGGCAACATACTTTTGGGTATGTTTTGGATGCAATTTTTTTAACAAAAAAGGCATCAGAAAAACCCCAAATTTGGATTAAAAATTTGAGGTTTTAAAAACACTAAAATCGAAGTTTCCCCTCTGATCTAGAAAAACCGTTTTAACTTTTAAATAACCTAATGAACCCCAAAAAAGGGCGCAACACGCATTTTTTCATGTGTTTCAAAATTTAAGCCCCCCCAAAAGAGTGACTAAAAGGGCTTTTTTTTTTTTTTTTTTTTTTTAATTTTAAAGATTTTTTGGGTTTTCAAATAAACAAGGGCAAAAAAAATTTTTTAATAAAAAAGAAAAATGTTGCTATCAATTGAGAAAAAACCCAAATAAAAAAAAAAAGGGTTTACAATTTTAAAAAAAAACTTGCGAAACAACAAATTTGTGGGCAAAAAGGAAAATGCTAAAACCCTTAAGTATGCCAAAGGGTTTGTGGTCCACAACAGGTGGTGTTCGACGTGCAAATGAGCATTACGGGCCGGGGGGGGGGGGGGGAATAGGTGTTTTCCCTATGAGGCATGAGGAAATGCCATTGGGCCCCCCTTTTGGTTGGGGTAGAAAACAAAAAGGGGGGGGGGGAAAAGGGAAAAGAGAGCGGGGGGGGGGGGGGGGGGAAGAGAGAAAGAAAAAAAAGAAAAAAAAAAAAAAAAAAAGAAAAAAACCACTAAGTCTCTCAATCCCAGTCCACCCCACCCCCCGGACAGCCCCCCCCCTTGCCCACTCCCTGTGCCTGGGATGGGGGGATGGATGGAAGGGATGGGGGGGTTTAAAAGGGGTCAAGGTTCGGATGCCGTGGGGGTTTGGTATTCCGTCCAGGGTCCCAAAAAGTCGTGGGGGGAACGGGGTCGTTTCGGTCCTTTTTTTGCCACGAGCCCCTCCATGCGGTGGTGTGAGAACCCTGTTTCCCAACTGCCGGGATGGGGAAGAGGTGTTTCCATTTACGTGGATAACTGATTGGGCCTGGGAAAAATTGCTAGTGGGGATTTTTTTATAGCCGAATAGGGGAGTTGGAAAATTGAAAAAAAGGACGCTTCAGGGATAGGAATGCTGGGGTCAGTGCAGTCTTGATTGCGGTGAGGTCGCCGACCAAAATGGTTGATGCGTGCACAGCCCCACCAAATTGCGCCATAGTGCTTCCTCCGACCCACAGCCAAATGTTGTGGGACCTTGGCCACCATTTGTGTAACAAGCCCGGTCCCTGTACTTAGCAATATTTTATAGCTAGTCTTTTGCGCCTTGAAAAGCCATTACGGCTTATGGGTAGATAGAAAAACTTGTGCCAGGGGTCATCTGTAAAGGTTTTGTTCAGTTCTTTCTCCCAGGAGGGGAAAGATGGAATGCCGTCATTGAGGCCCAAAAAAAGCTGGGGGTAGAGGACTGAAATCAAATGACGTGGGGGAGTACTGTCGAAATAGGCGCTGAAGGAGTCATGGCGCGCTCAATTTGGGGGGTTGGGGGGCCCATAGAAGGATAAAATGTTTTAAGTTGGGTGTATTCAAAAGAAAACGGTTCAGCACCCGGTGAGGTTGAGCTATGTTTCCCGATAGGGGGCGAAGGGGGCCCCTGAAAAATTTAGGATGTACTGTGGGGGGGGTTTTGGTAAACCCAAGAAGGTATTTGGTGAATGCCGGGGGGGAAGAGGGGGTTGTCTATGAGGGGGTTTAAAGGGGGCCCGTGAGATCAAGTAAAAAATTCTGGGGTTTTTTTTTTTATGAAGAGAAAAACGGGTCTGAAGGGTGGTGAAGGGAAAGGTTTCTACTCTCCGGAACCAGAGGGGGGGCCAAGGGAGAGAGGCCAAGACATAGGGTGGAGTCTGTGCGATAAAGGCCCCTACCCTCGTTGGGAGGTGTGCACCAGGTCTTAAATGGGTTGCGAGGCCAAGTTTTTCAGCCTCAGTTGGTGATCTTCCCCCTGTCTTGGGTCGTTTAATGTGGCTCTATTGAGCTGGGGGGGGCCCTGGATGCCGTAAAGCCCGGAAAAATTTTACGGGTTGCTGCCGAAGGAGGCAGGGAGTGGTTGGGGTCCATTTGCATTAGGTAAAGGGTTTTGGGGGAGGGAATTTTAGGACATTCATCCCCCCCAAAACCCGGGGAAAAGGGCCCTTAGATTTCCAGCTTGGAGGTTTTGTGCAAATGGGAGGAAGGGACGGAAGTTTAAACAAACATTTGGTTTAAAGGGTCAGACGGGTTTTCGTTCCTAAGTAGGATATTGCACCTGAAGGGCCCAGGAGAATGGGAATGTTACTTTCAGGGGGACGAACCCGAGGGGGGAAGGGAGATGTTGAGGGTTAGACTTAGACTTGTTGATTTGTAATTTCCCGGTGCTGAACCGTCCAGTTCGACATCAGGAAGGTAGAGAAATCTGTGATGGGGGACATAGATAAAAAGTCATCTGCGAACGCGGATTTGAATTGTTTTCCCCCCAATGTAATCCCCGTGTGGATTGGAGCGGATCGGCCCAGAAGGCCCTCCATGATGAGGACATATAACGGGGGGCAAGGGGGCAGCCTTGAGGGTGTCCCGTTTTGAATGGAGAAAGCATTTTAAAAAAAGCGTTCATTTTAATTTGACCCGAAGGGAATGGTTTTAGCGAAAATTTTTTTGAGGTAAATACTGGCCTAGACGATGTGGGTAGCGTCGGGTAAGGGGGACCATGAATGCGGTCGAATGTTTTTTTTCGGGATCTAAAGAAGAATCATTAATGGGATCTTACGTAGTGGGTAGTGGATTAAATCCAGGTCTTGGCGTGTTGTCCCTGGTTCTCTCCCGGGCACAAAACCGACTGGTCCCGGTGTATCAATCCGGAAGATATCTTGAGTCGGTGGCCAAAAATTTGGTTAAACTTTAGATCAAACATTGAGTAGCGAAAGGGTCGGTAGCTACCACATAGTTGGGGGTCTTTTCCCCTTTTTTTGGGGATAAAGGTTATTGTGCCCGGGAGGAGGCCCAGGAAAGTGTGGGTGGAAAGAGGTTTTAAAAGCGTTTTAAAAAGGGGGGGGGAGTGCCTAGGGAAAGACATTTTAAAAAATTTGGCCCATTCCCTTCGGGCCCGGGGTTTTTCCTCCCCGGGAGGTCAGGATAAACCGTGCGCAAATTCTGGGAGAAAATGGGGTTCCCGGTTGGATTGCTCCGGGGAAGGGGCGAGAGGGGCGGAGGGGAGGGGGGGTTTGGGGGGAAGCTTGTGGGTTGGCAAATTGGGATAATTTGAATTTAAAAAAACTTGAAGCTTCTGCAAGTTGTGTGGTGTGGACCAGGTCCCATCGGGTTTTTGATACAAAGGTATGAAGGAGCGAGCGATCTTCTCCCTGTAACCCTAGCAAGAGGCGACCCCTTTTTCCCTGTTCGTAGAACACGCTTTCGCCGACTGAAAGGAACGACCCAAGAAATCTCGGGGGAGGCGTTTCGCTTCTAATCTGTGTTGCGTTCCCCGTAAAATAGAGGGAGATAGAGCTTGCTTTGCAGTAATTCCGAGAGGATATTTTCTGGGGCCAGGGATTGGGGGTGAGCTTCCCTTTCTTCAACTGCTACCGTGTTTGATGAGAACCCCCCCCGGGGTACGCATTTGAGATTCCCCTTTTTAAAAGGGGGCGGTGGTTCTTTGCGTGGTTTTGACAGGGAAATTTTTACTGTAGATTAAGTTTTTTAACACAAGCCACACAGCAGCAAAAAGTCGTTCAGTCCCAGATTTTGGTTTGGTTGACACAAGGGGAAAAAAAAGAACAAAAAATGGGGGGGTGATTGACAAAAAGGAGTTTCCCTTTTAGGATGATCGTTTGCCCCGGGAAGGGATTTTGCTGAACTAAAATATGGTCGTCGGGGTTTGTAATGGGGTTTGAAAAAAAAAAAAGGGGAGTCTTAGTGGTGGGGGGCTTAGTTTCCCGCCCTCAACACTGGTATGCAAAAAGGGGCTTTTTTTAACTTTTTTAAAGGGGAAATTAGAAAGGGTGGCTCTGCCCGTGGGTTGTCAGTGTCGGGTCCCCGGTTTTGGGTTTAGATCCCCACAGGGGAAACCGTTTCCTTTCAAGGGAGGAAATCCTATCAAGCGTGATGTAAGGAAAGGGAAACTGTCCTTGATTTGGGGGTAAACGTTTTAAAGTGAAAAGTTGGCCCCTTAACAGAAATAAACCCCAAAAAATTATTGGGTTCCCCAATCTATAAAAAGTCCAGGACCTGGTTTTTGGGGGGTTTGTGTTTTTGCTATGCCAGCCCCGTGTTTTGAAATGGGGCGCTAGCAAAATGCCCCTGGGGATAAAAACCTGTCTCTGAGAACGGGGCCCTGTCCTATCTTTAAGTGGTTCTTGAAGACATAAAGTTGTTTTTGGTGTTTGGGAAATGACGCGGTATGGATCTCTTATGGGTGATTGGTCCCTTGCATTAAGGAAGTTTTTTTAAGATCCCCCTGTTAGGTTGGTCATGAGAGCAGGCCGCCGAGAGGGACGCCGCCACCGACGAGGGCAGGAGGGGCCAGGAGAGAGACACGGAGAGGAGAAGGAGAAAAGAGGGAAAACAACAAAAAAAAAAAAAAGGGAGGTAATACCAGTACAGCTGGCACTAAAGAGGGCAGACATCTGCAAAACAGGGAGGCCACTGAGCCTACAGACAGCTCAGGGGAAGATCCCTTACCTATTGGGGGAACGAGGAAGGCACACATCAAAAGAAGTGACTCCTATTCTGGTGCATATGGAAAACCTGGCTAACATCTGTAAATGTGCTAACATATAACATGGACATAGAAAATCACCGGATAGATTAGATAGCAGTAAATAAGGCCACTACTACATTTGACAATTGACAACTGATCCTGGCGTTAAGGGCGTGCGGAGTAGAGTAACTACGGCGGGCCTCCAGAGCCCTGGATAGAGCATTGACCCCTACTGGAAGAGGTAGGGTGTCCATCAGGTCCGCGTCCCCTAGATTTGGGTCGTCTCGGGGGTAGACCACCTCCGGGTCTCGTCGGGCCCTCTTTGGCGCCTGGTCTACTTATGTTTCTGGAAGCAGGGAATGACACCGATGGCCATTCCGGCAAGGTGATGTCCTGAATTTGGAGGGCCTGCAAGAAGGCGGGAATGTCCTCAGGAGAGCGTATTGAGAGTGTCTGGTCCCCAATGCGAGAAATAAGGGCGAATGGGTATCCCCACCTGTACGTGATGTTCCTCTCCTTCAGAATAGCGAGTAGAGGCTTTAGCATGGCTCTCTGAGCTAAAGTATGGTGTGAGAGGTCTGATAGGATTTGGAGGGGTGTATCTTTGTAGGAAAGCTGGCGTCGGTTTCTGGATTGCTGAAGGATCTCCTCCTTGAGACCGTAATAGTGGATCCGACATATAACGTCTCTTGGACGGAGAGGGTCCGGGCTTGGTGGTCTGAGGGCTCTATGGGCCCTATCGATCTCAATATACGTTGATGGTGGTCGATCTAGAAGGTTGTTGAAGATACTGGTTAAGACGTCGAAAAGGTCGCTCGGTGGGACCGACTCCGGCAGACCCCTGATACGTAGGTTGTTTCTCCTACTTCTGTTTTCGACATCGTCCAGATGTTGTTGCAGTGAGAACAATTGACTATAGACATTTTTAATAATAAATTTATAAATGTTTTAGATAGTTTAGTAAAGAATGTTGAGTGGTTTTAATATTATACTATATTATGTATTATACTAAAACCACCCAACATTCTATAATAAACTATTTATCTAAAACATTTATAAATTATTACAAACTTCTATAATTTCTATAAACACCCATTCTATACTAAAAAAACCTGCTTCTATATCAATCAATATATATAAAAAATTATTTATAAGATAAAACACATGTAAAATGCTGTTAGCTCCCTCTATTGGGCTTCCTCTGAAACACATGTAAAACGCTGTTAGCTCCCCCTACTGGGCTTCCTCTTACACTACTACCTAACCACTTTCCACTCTAAGTGAATTTGTAGGTCATTAGGTTACTAAAGTTCAAACAGTTCTTCTAGATCAAATGAGACCTCTAGGGGCCGATTTAGTATATTAAACTAAAGATTCTACCTTTTCAAACTACAACCTCTGTGGATGGTATCATTTGTGAAGAGTCTCAAGTTCTTTGCCTGTATTTTATCTAGTGTATACTGTGTATATATATTGGAAAACGGATCCGAAAAACGCATCCAAAAAAGCACACACACATATACACACACACCCAGGACTGTATCTAGAACAAGGGGGCATCCACTACGGCTTGAGGAAAGAAAGTTTCTACATAAACATAGAAAGGGATTCTTTACTGTTAGAGCGGCGAGACTGTGGAACTCTCTGCCAGAGGAAATTTTCATGTTGAATTCACTAACAGAGTTCAAGAAGGGCTTGGATGCATTTCTGGAGCGTGATAATATAACAAGTTACAGTGACCAGGATTCTGGAGAGGGGTCGTTGATCCAGGGATTATTCCGATTCCCAGATTGGAGTCAGGAAGGATAGCATGAGGACAATTGGCTTCTACCTCATGGGGGTTTTTGCCTTCCTCTGGATCAACACTTTAACACTTAGGCTGAACTGGATGGACGTATGTCTTTTTTCAGCCTGACAAACTATGAATATGAATATAACTATGAATACAATATATATATACACATATTTAAAAATTAAAAAAATCCTCCAGTGTATTTAATTGTATTTTCAGAAAGAAGAGCTTTTGTGTAGTTGTAACAGAACAAAATGAAAGCCATATCCGCTTTTACCATACAGTGTGTATCAGGCCTAAGAAGCTTTGTAAGTGATTGTTTAGGGTGCAGCCAGCAGACTTGTCCTGAGAGAACTGGGACAGATCGAGGGACACACACACACGACTGTCATTGAAAACGGGTTGTTGGTGTACGGTGTCTTATTTTCAGGCAATGCTGCATACTTTTGGTTATTAATAGGTATCTGACCCAGGCTGTCATGTGAACTTAAGACTGTCAGCAAGTAAAAAAAAGCTGCTAAATTATGTAAGAGGGCTGGACAGAGGCACAATCACTAATAAATTGTAAGAAACTGTCACTGTGACACAGATAAAAGCCACGAAGAACACATTGCAGGATACAAAATATAAACACGAGACTTCAACATCGCAATAGAATAGAATTAAAAAAAATGGATATAATCATAACTTGCAGAATGTGGACAAACTGGTCGAAACCGATTGGTCCAAACATACAAAAACAGCATTTGGATTAATGACCAAATATTTTTTTAGTATGCAGAAATAAAGCCAGCAGTCTACAGACAATCTATGGTACTTGTTTTACTCAGAGCTGGATGACACAATGCAGTATAGGATGGAATTACTGATATCTTGCATTTCGCAGGCAATTACCAACGGAACATTTTGTTCTAACCACAAATACATCACAGAGAAAAGGCACCGAGTTTGGTGGTACTTGAATCCTTTTAAGACTTATTAGAGAATAATCATATTGCAGCAATACATATACACAGTCTGCAGGATTTAAAGGGGCTCTACATTAAACTGGAGTGGGTTACACAGGGGTGAAAATGGAGAAGTCACACGGTTTATATCTATGACCTGTCAGCTGCAGAGCCAATGTCACCCCCCCCCCCCCGGGACTGCCCAAGGTGGCGAGTGCATACACAACATTGAGAGAGATGCTTTACTGCATCTTACTGGAGATGTTCATTAATGGGAGAGAGTTGTCAACCTGCTCTATAACCTGGGAACAAGTCACCGTGTAGGGAAGGAGCCAGGGCTATCTAGACCTTGGGATCCCCTTTCATTGTAATCCTGGCTGGAATAACAATGAGAAAACTTTTGAGAAGTGGTATTCACAGAAGTTTCAGCCCATTTTTTAGTTTAGCTGCCACAGTGAAAACTGTATTTAGTATATAATTAAGAAACAAACAAAAAAAAAAACAACAAAAAAAATATGTTAAAAATATGTTAAAACTTTGTATTTAACAATAGGTCATATTCTGATGACATGGCGCCTTTAAATTAAAGGGGTTGTCCGGTTGTTGTAGAAAGTACAGAGCTCCTGCTTCCCCTACTTACCTGCTTGTTATCATTAAAGGGGTTGTCTCACTACAAGGATTGATGCTTTTTATGTTAAAGATCTTGCAAAAACAAGTCACTTGGCAATATTTGTCCATTAACAGTGTCCTACCTATTCCTAGATATCCCCTCTTGTATGGGCTGCATCAGCTCCTCAGGTCACTATAGCTACAGACCTGTTTAATCTCTCCCGATAGGCTGTCAGCACTGGTTGCTATAGCTACAGACCGGGCTTCTACTGCAGCCTAGTGGAAGTAAGTAAACACGTCCCTGAATTCAAAGTGAAACCAAGAAAACAGGACTGAGGTAAGATGAATCAATGCACTGAGACAACCCCTTTAAGGGTCACACTGGAGTGTCAAGGTCTTTCCAATTGACTGTGCATGCAGCCTTCATTTTTCAATAAGTTTAAGGGTATGTTCACATGGTGTATTGGGGCACATACTGTCAAAGACAGGGGGCCAGCCCCATTCACATGCATTGTCAGCGGCACGTAAGCGCCGCGAAGAAGTGACATGTCGCTTCTCTCCCCGGGCGTACGATACGATCGTATTGTATACTGGGGGAGACGAGGCGTAATTCATAGTTCTCTATGAAAGCTATGCATTACCGTAATTGCGGTGTGCATTTCCCGCGTATAAAGCGCAAACATGTGGCAAAATGTGCGCCGTAATTACACTGTGTGAAATACCCTAAGATGCTGAGTATGAAAAGAAATATACTTCAAGCTGCTGCAGTTAAATGGTCATCACTACGCTCCAAACGGTAACGTCAGGAAACAGCAAGTGACTGCTGCGCCCGCTCACTGGGGATTATCCGACCACAGCAGCTAGAAGAAACAAGACTGGGGAGATAGAGTCCGAGTGCTTGAACGAGAGTAAATTCAAATGCGAGTATGAGGTCTAATTTTTTTTTTCTTTTATTTCAGCTCTGGCAACAACTTCATTTTTTTTTGTAGGAACCTGTGCACCAGCACTAATGGAGCTATAGAGGCTATAACCCTGGGAGCCATCTACAATTGATATTAGGCCTCATTTATCAAAGCTGTCTAACAGTAAGACTATCTTTGTTGCCTATAGCAACCCAATCAGCCTTTTTCCCCCAGAACAGTAACGTGATTAGTTGCTATGGGCAACAAAGACAGTCTTAGGCTATGTTCACGCGGCGTAATTGCGGCGCATACAGTACGGCTGCGAATATGCCGGGTGATTTGGGAGTTGGACTGAGCAGCGCGTACTCCCGTGGTGCGGGGGGGCCGGCACCCCGTCGGCCCCATAGACATTCATTATTCACGGGGCATATTCACTGCAAGTAATTGACATGTCACTTATCTCCCTGTGCATTGTATTGTACGAGCGGGGAGAGGCGGCGTAATCCATAGTTCTCTATGAGAACTATGGATTACCGTAATTTCGGTGCGCATCTCGCTCGTATTAGAGCCCAAATACGCAGCGAAATTAGCCCATGTGAACATACCCTTACTGTTAGACAGTTTTGATCAATGAGGCCAATTGTTACTATGTGCACATTATTTGCTCACACTAAGTAATTTGGGTTCATTTTAGCACAGTATCCATTAGGGTCACACATTCAATGGATAAAATCTGTAATATGAAATACATATTCACGCTTTATTGGTTTGCATCTTTTCTAATCTTACTTTAGAAAGCAAAGTAGACGCTCTCATTCTGGTCTCCTCCATGCCTCCGACATCAGCAGGGCTAATACTCTCTAAAAGCTTTGTTAACAGTGGAAATAGTACCTGTTTAAGACAAATGGAGAAACGGATGAGCTAACAGTGTAGACGTAATAAGAGACAGAAGTGTATTTATCTGTAAAGTGCATTCTGCATCTGCAAAAAGTGGTAAGACAATCTTTGGAAACGTATGGGCCACAAACCAGGCCACTATATCAGTGGACAGTAGGGTAACAAATAGGACAGTGCTGGTCCCAATCTTTTTATCACACAAAAATTCATAGACTGGAGGTAAAACGTCCCCATTTGCCTACATAACTCTCTCGTGTACCATAAGTAACAAAGAAGGATATTATACTGCTGATGGTGTTCTGAGAACTAGTGAAACCTGGGTCCCCCTTCGCAGCCATTATTTTGTTGTTCCAAATACATTGGAGACTGAAAATGAAGCAATTTTGAAAATACTCTTAAAGAGGTTATCTGGACTTTTAAATGTACGGTCTATCCACAGGACTGCCTGCACATAGACCCCCCCCCCGGTCTAAAACTGGTGGCCTACCATGGGGATGGGCCATTTATTTTAAAAGGCTTGATAACCCCTGTAATAAAAAAGAATGGTCTTATGGATTTGTACATATACAGTATATATTCCTTAAAGGGGTTGACTCACTACAAGGATTGCTTTTTATGTTAAAGATCTCTGCAGAAACAAATCACTTTGCAATATGTGTCCATTAACAGTGTCCTACCTATTCCTAGATATCCCCTCTTGTATGGGCTGCATCAGCTTCTCAGGTCGCTATGGCTACAGACCTGTTTACTCCCTCCTGATAGGCTGCCAGCACTGGTTGCTATAGCTACAGACCTGGCTTCTACTGCAGCCTAGTAGAAGCCAGTAAACACGCCCTTGTTTCACAGAATCAAAAGCAGCTTCAGGCTCACTGTGTCTCGCCAGGCTGTGGGCAGTTCTACAGCAGGGAGTATCCTATAAGCTCTGCTATTCATAGCAGAGTTGTTACAGAGATATAAGTTCAGGATCTTTAATCTTGAGTAAAAATTGCTTCGAGTTCTCTGAGGAGTGAAAACATTTGCTCATGTGTAAGCAAAAGCAAATCTTGTGAGAGATAAAGAGTCTGTTCTGGCTGAGCTGAGTGAGCTCTGGCCATGGTGAGGTCACGCTCTGCTCTCGGTCTAATCAGGAATGGTGATATAGCAACCAGAGAAACGTGTGCACTTGGAGCAGATAAAATCTCATCTCCTGACCAGGGGAAATTTTTATTAAAAAACAAAGTATTAAGAAAAAGTCTTCAATTACCTGTCCCTACATGTTGAAAGCTAATCGTTGTAGTGAGAAAAACCCTTTAAAGGAGTTCTGCCATTTGGCAGCGCTTGTGCAGTTCTCCCGGTTTCTTTTCTATGGTTCTGAATATAGCCGTTTTGCTCAGCTCTGTTTGCAACTCACAAAGACGCCATTTTGTGAGGATGTCTCGTTGGTCTCAGAAGGGAGTTTGCAAAATGGTAAAACCCCTTTAAAGTGTTAAACTACAAACAAACCCTGCCACATTCGGAGAGTGGAGCAATTAGCACTCAGTATTGTTCTAATTGCCCAAAGCGGCTGCAAACCTCAGAGCCACATATTGGGCGATACCACAAGGGTTTAGTCACTAGAGGTGCTTCTAGGTAATGCACCAATGCAGGGCGAGCTGATTAACCAACACTTATACACTACATTCAGTAGTCCAAAACGGATTCACCTCGATCTGCAGGTATACTACAACCTAAAGGGAAGCTGCCACATTGAACATACTATCTGATCTTCTGGCAGTGCATTATAGAGCAAGAGGAGCTGAGCAGATTGTATTTACAGCTCATTCTGGGTGAAGGTCCTGTGGGTGGTCTTATTAGTAATTGGCAGCTATCTCTGTAGAAGCACACATACCAGTAGGTGTTGAAATCGCTGATGGTCCATTCACTAGACTCCTGAAACCAGAATAAGCTGTAAATTAAAAGGCCTACTGAGTCTTTCCCTGCAAATGTATGTATCAGTCTGCTCATCTCCTCCTGCTCTATAACCTGATGCCTGCAGATCAGATACTATGATCACTGGCTATTTATATCCATATATATGCAGCAGTTTTCTGATTTTCTTCTCACTGCTGGTTCAGTAATCTGCACTGTGACCCTTGATGAAGCAGGCACAGTGAAAACAGTTGGGTACTAGGGGCTTACACACCGGAAGATGTGACTAATTCATCAGCTTTTTAATAGAATAGTAAAATGTGCTGAATTTTAGCAGGAATTTGCACTCTTTGTCCTGAAATTCTCTGTACAGGGCTGCTGAGGTGTACAGTGGGCTGAAGGGCTACTCACCGACCAGAGATTGGTTGAAACAGGCTATGAATAAGAAAGTGTTGTGAGATGATTTACAAATAAGCAGCAGCAGCTATCAGCGTTCATTAAGGAATCTTTTGTGGGTAAGAGACGGAATGGATGTGCGTGGAACCACATGGAAGTGATGAGAACAAACCAATTTATTAGGAACCCTTCTAAACAGCGCTTTAAAGGTATGATCACACGGCGTGTTGGGTCAGTTGAACATACGCTTTTGGATCAGTCTAGACGGACCCAAGCACCCATCCAACAACGACCAGTGCTACATTGCGTCTTTCGGATCCATTCCAAGAATTGACATCGTCAATTCTTGGTCCGAAAGACGCAGCAGGAGCCCTATAATAAAGTATAGGGTGCGATCCTGCTGCCTCCAACACACGTCCAAACACACAGGTGCATGTTGGATCCGATCGATGCTACATTTTGGATGCAACTTTCAGATCCAACACGGACCCGAAATCGTATCCAAAAACTGTGTGAACATACCCTAAGGCCATGTTCACACGGCTTAAAACTGGACGTATTTCAGTCCCTAATTACTATCCGGAGTGCGCAAATTACGGGCTGAATACGTCCCAGTCATTACGGTAATCCACAGTTCTCATAGAGAACTATGGATTACGTCTCCTCTCCCTGCTCGGAGAATCCGCTGCGGGGGGAGATAAGGGACATGTGAATCACCAGCGGCGTATACGTGCCACTGGTAATGAATGTCTATGGGCCGGCGAGGCGCCAGTTCCCCGCCCCCACGGCGTAATTGCAGGGCGTAATTACGCCCTGCAAATACACCGTGTGAACCTAGCCTAATAGTGCACACTTAGAAGGAGTGGAGCTGTATTAGGCCAATTTCACACACAGAAAAACGCTGCAGTTTCTCATTCAGTTTTTTTGACCCCAAGCCAGAAGTGAATTAAAAATGAATGTGAAATACAAAAGGTAAAATGTAAACTTCTCCTTTAAGATGAAATCACATCTGACTTTGGCTCAAAAACTGAATGAAAAACTTTAGTGGCATTTTTCCAAAATTCATCATGTGTGAAACTACTAAAGTCACTGGTGAATTTTTTTTTTACCACTGTTTCTATTGTAGCGAGGTACTGGCAGTCATTTTCACTTTAAAAGGCCTCGTTCACACGGCTTATTCTGCCGCTTATTGGCGCCGTACTGCGCGCTGGATTTGCGCTTCAGTACGGCGCCAATCCGCGGCAGCAATTACGGTAATCCACTGCTCTCATTGAATCCGCCGGGCGGGGAGAAAGTGACATGCACATTATGTACGGCGCGTACGCGCCGTAGATAATGCATTTTCTAGGGGCCAGGGAGCGGCGCCCCGCCGCGCTCACGGCCCGCCCCGTCCTTATTCACGGCGGATTTGTGCGCTCAATACGGCGCACAAATCCGTCGGGAATAAGCCGTGTGAACACGGCCTTATTAACATGTTTGTTAATACACTAAATCAATTTCAATTTCTAATTCTGCAATTCTAATTTCTAATTCTTTACATATCGAACACAAAAATGATTGAAGGAACTGCGGCAGTAATGCTAACTTTATACCAGATGCACATTGCTTATCTGTGCACTCGCCATGCATAATTGTCATCTCAGCTAACACTTTTATTGGCTTAATACCCTAACCGTATGGCTCCCCACAAAGCTATTATTTGATTGAAGCATTGGATACAATATATTTGTGAGCACTGAAACTAAGAAAACTGGATCATGCTCGTGAACCGGACAGGTCTTGCTGATACAGTGGTGTCCATGCACATCACAGCAGCACACATCCAATGTGTCACATCTAGAGGTGTCTTAACAGCACTATGGGCCCCCGGGCATGGTAATACAGACACTTGCCGTCACACCCAGCCGTGCCTCTAGCCACCATCAAGCACACCAATATCATCATGCTACCTTCGTTAGCCTGTAAGGGTATGTTCACACGGCTTAAATGGCCACGTATTTCGGCACGCATTTCACTGTGTACTGCGCATTACACGCGGTGAAATGCGTACCGCAATAATGGTAATCCATAGTTCTCATAGAGAGCTATGGATTACGTGTCTTCTCCTCGTGAGTACAATACGATCGTATTGTACGCCGGGGGAGAGAAGTGACATGTCAAGTGTTAGCGGCGCTTATGCATCACTGACAATGCATGTCAATGGGGCCGGCCGGATGCCCCTCACCCCCCCTCGCCCTGCTTTGGAATTACGCGCTTTATTCCAAAACACACGGCGTATTGTAGTGTGTACTATTCATGCCGCAATAAGCTGTGTGAACATACTCTAAGACTAACTGGCAGTGCAGAGAACCATTGACTCCCTGCTCCACCATTGAGTGTGCTTGTAAGTCCTAAAAACACACAAACAGCCAAAGAATCAGCTCCTACCTGTGAATCCAGAGCATTCACAACCTGGGGCCCATGTGTTTGTGGGGCCCCCGGGCAACTGCCCAGTATGCCCAATGGAAAAGATGGTCCTAGTCACATCTTTATGACAAAAAAGGACTGCGTGGGAACTCACTAGAGGCAAAAACCAATTGCGGAACCCCTGGTCATGAGCCAATGAGCAGCAAGTGCTAACTGGCCATCGCTGCACCTCTCGACTACAATGTCATTTCTAAGTGATAAACCTTTCTGAACCATCTACTACTCCAATAAATTGAGCAGGTCTTACAGTATAACGGAGTCAGGTAGACTGAAGTAAATATTGTAGTCATTTCAATAAATACAGCATATTTTTCGATTATCTTCATGAAGTGAAAGAACCCCTAAGGGCTTGTTCACTCGGCGTTTTAACTCCGTGTTCACATCCGCTTATTAGATCTGTCTCAGGGAGCGACAGAATGGACCCAGAGACGGATCTAACAATTAGGATCTAACAATTATCACTGCGGGCTATGAGGAACACGCAGCGGCGTTCACATGAGAGATCGCCGCTGCGTGTTCTCCTCCTGCCTGTCGGGTCCGCTTTACGGACCCGATCAAAGGAATGACATGCAATTCTTTCAAAGACGGAGGCGGCAGGCAGGAGGGGAACACGCAGCGGTGATCTCTCATGTGAACGCCGCAGCGTGTTCCTCATAGCCTGCAGTGATCAACTCAATGCTAATTGTTTAGATCCGTCTCTGGGTCCGTTCTGTCGGTGCCTGAGACGGATCTGAAAAGCGGATGTGAACACAGAGATAAAACACCGTGTGAGCATGGCCTAAGGCTACAACCACATGGTACTGACAAAATACGGGTCGGATTATCCAACTGATATTTTGTCTTTTTTTTTTTTAAACGTAAAGGGGGACTATTTTCTGGCCATATTTTGAGGATTCGACAATCCCACTTTACACTGAGTAGTTCATATTCTACCCAAAAACCAGGTGGAAGAATGAACACGTTCTAAGTTTTTTAGATGGTCGAATTTGCAGTCAGAAAATCGGAGCTGTGTAGAATACAGCTTGGATTTTCTATTAAAGTCTATGAGGATGGTTGACAGTCTGTTTACAGACTATTTTCAATTCTGAAAACATTTTGAAAAATCAGACTAAAAAACCCTGTCATGTGGACATACCTGAAGGATACTGTTGTATTAGCAAAATATGTGGGGTTAGCCGATAGTGTCCAAAGGAACATCAAGCAAAAAATAAAAAATGGATAGCAATAATACACAAACTAGCAAAGGGTAGGTGATCTACTACAGCATCAATACTGTGGCGCGCTCAACAACTTTTGTGCTCAATTTTATGTGTATAAAATCTCACTGGTTGACTTTGTGGCATTGTGTAATCTCCCAGAGTAGTAAAAAAAAAAAACCAAAAAAAAAAACCCCACCACAATATTGATTCCAGATGAAATAGCAGCGAATTAGAGGACACATGACCGTTTTTACGCACCTGGGTAAAGCATGCTTCCCATTCAAGTGCATCTAAGGTCTGTAGATCATGGACGAGCAGTGCTCTCTGCAGGTAAGTGAGAGCTTGCATTCTGACTTGACGTCGGGCATCACAGCAGAGCCATGCAATTCCTGTAAAGATAGAAGAAAAAAACTGATTTTCCCTAAAGACTGCATGATGACACCATCTCTATATGAAATGAAAACAAATGGCATGGTCTTCTTGAGCCTAACTCCTCTCTCCCCCCCTTTTCTGCCAGTCCAACATTGTGCCAAATGGCTGACCTAGGTCTTGTAGACTGCGGCTTTTCAGCAATTATTCCCTAGAAACTAGTATTAACTGGGCTGTCAAGCTACAGATTACTAAGGTTTAGATATTAATGGGTGACAGAGAAATGGGAAAAGGAGGCTCAGCAGCACTTAAAGGGGTTTTGCCACGATGTAAAATGGATGTGGGAAGCTTGCAAATGAAAAACATTTTCACCATTCAGTATTATGAAAAATTCTGCACGGTTTTTGTCTTAGCTGCACCTTTAGGCTATGTTCACACGGCTTAACTGCGGGGCGTAATTACGCCCTGCAGTTACGCCGTGTGGCCGGGGGCGGTAGCTGGGGGCCGCCACCTCGCCGGCTCATAGAGAATCACTGCTAGCGGCGCGTATACACCGCTAGAAAGTGACATGTCAATTATCTCCCCCCTCGGCGTATTCGCCGAGCAGGGAGAGGAGACGTAATCCATAGTTCTCTATGAGAACTGTAGATTACCGTAATGAATGGGCCGTTTTCAGCCCCTAATTTGCGCCCTCCGGCGCGTAATTACGGACTGAAATACGTCCCATTTTAAGCCGTGTGAACATAGCCTAAGTGATCCATTGTTTACAGCTCGTCTCCAGGGGATACGACCAGGGCTGAGAGCTGCTCAGTCCTGGTCGCACATGCTCCGACATCACCTCTCCTCTCAGGCAGCTGCTGAGTGTTCAAACCCCGGGTGCTGTCACTCTACTGCTAAATAAAAAAGAAACCTCAATGGAGGTCTGTGCATTGATAAAGAGAAAAAAAAAAACAAAAAAAAACACAGGTTTGGTTCCTGCAGGGATTTGAACCTAGGACCCTTGTGCTGTGGAACAAAAACTTTACCTCTCAGCTACTCACAATGATTTACATAAACAGACCTTTCTTTGACTAGAGGAAAGGCCTGGTGATGTCATCCTGTTGGGTCACATGATATGCAATTCAACCAAATCACATACGCCCCCTTCTGGGCACACAAAGCTGAATGCAGAGGTATGAAATGAGATCGTGGCAAAACCCCTTTAAACGTCATCTTTTCTTCTCACAGTCACATGAAACATATCATTGCAAAAAAAATAAAAAATCTAGAATCTCAACTGCTGTTTATATGGAGCCAAAACATGCTTTGTTTTAAATCACCTGCAAGGAATTTGTATGTTCTCACTGTGTTCGCATTGGTTTTCTCTGCTTTCCTTCATACGCAAAAAACATACTGATAGGTAAATCTGGAATTTAGACTAAGCCCCAATGGCTACAGAGAGCAATGTGAGTTATGATGATCTCTGTACAGCGCAGTGGAATATAACAGTGCTATATAAATAGACTAAATCAGGTATTGGCAAAACCGGATAGACCCCATTGTCTTAGAATGCAGTACATGCGCTACATGCTGTATTATAAGCCAACAGTGCCAAGGTAACCAATGTTAAACTCTCTGAAGGAACACATGGCAAGGTGCACCGATTCGTCAGGGGAAGTATAAAGTCATCCCCAGATGATACCCAACTTTCTAAATGCATCAAAGGAAAGGTTTCAGATAGAGCATAACTTTGCTGCTGGATGAACAGGAAAGGAAGCTGACCTAGCAAAATATTGCCTCTTGAATTTAGCATGGTAATATGTACTAGTACATCTCATTTATTTGCTGTGACGTGCCTACAGCTGATACCAGTTAGAATTAAAAAAATTAATTCCAAAAACAGGAGAGATTTACTAAGCAGGACAATTCGTGAAATACTATTTTGCATAGTACTTTATAATTAATAAAAGAAATAGGTTTAATATTAAATTGACAAATACTTGGGCTGGAACACTTGTAAAAATTGCTAAAATTTTTTTTTTTTTATCTCTTTGCACATTTTAACGAACAAAAATAATAATAATAATAATAATACCACCAGGCAAACATAATCGCATAGAGCCCAGTTGGTTTAACCAGCTATTGCTCAATAGTATAACTCCCCCCAGTTTTAATTGTCATAACATTGATGTTTGTGTAGGGTATTAGTTTATAGATTATCAGGCTACAGATACTGTAACAATTTGCCTACATTTTTCTTTGGCAAGCTCTTGTGATCGGGAGGGACATAACTCACCTTGAAGTAGTGGACACCAGCAGTTTGACCATAGCGTCCTCGAGTCTGCTGTGATCTTCTCCCCTCCGGTCTCTAGGTGGCGCTGTTCCTCTGCCCAAGAACTATAAATTGTGGCAGCCCTTGTGTGAAGTGTGTGCATCAGATCAAGAAGCTAAAACACAATGATGTGATGCGATATTTAAAAGGAACTGGAAGCCATAAAATTTACTTCACATATTGTCATAGCACATTTCACAGCCCCCCCACTGTCCCAGTCTACAAACATTTCATGAAGTAGTACAGCACACAACAGAATTCTCTGATGTTCACATCGGGTAATTTCGGCGTGCATTTTGCCGCGTATTTGCGCTCTAATACGGGCGAGATGTGCGCCGAAATTACAGTAATTCATAGTTCTCATAGAGAATATGAATTATGCCTCCTCTCCCCACTCATACAATACGATCATATTATATGCGCGGGGAGATAAGCGACATGTCAATTATTTGCGACAAATACGCGCTGCAAGTAATGCCTATGGGGCCAGCGGATAAGCGCGAGATCCCGAAACACACGATGTATTGCGGCACATACTGTACACGTCGCAATACATCGTGTGAACAGTATGTTGACACAGCTCATTTTCTTACGTATTGCGCTTTATACGCGGCGAAATGCGTGCTGCAATTACGGTAATTCATAGCAGTGCGCATTGTACACGCGGAGGGAGAATGGACATGCCAATTGTTAGCGGCGATTACGCGCTGCTGACAATGCAAGTTAATGGAATTACGCGCAGTGTATTGCGTACTATATGCGCCCCAATAAGCCATGTGAACATAGCCTTACTCTATACTCTTCCACATTCGCACTGTCCACATTATATGGGTGGTGTGCACAGTCTTATTTGGCCTCATATGGAGCACCAAAGAGGACATTCATTTTTTGATGAAAGATAGGAAATATACAGTTCACAATCTAATTCAGAGTTTCAAATACACAAACATGTATACAGGTTTCCCATAAAATAAGACAGTCATAGCTTCCACAACTATTCCTACTACCTGCAAAACGTCACTATGCAGTGACTGCGATAACATGGACAGAAGAGGATTCTCGTTATTACAGGCCATGTCCTCCTCCAGGTAAAGGAAGAAAAGGATCGTGGGACAAATCCCAGAAGAGCAAAGCCCGCTTACATTTACGAAGAACGAATTTCATCCCAAAATAGAGAAGTAATTGAATGCCCTAGAATGGCAGGTGTATTGTCTGGAAGCTAGGAGAACAGGTAACGATCACCAGAAGTCACAGGCAAGGTTTAAGAAATGTAGAAGAGAATCACACGCTGTAGACATCATTATGAAGTGATTCCTCAAAGGTTTGTAGCTAAGAAACTGGAAATAGTCTGGATAATTTTATTTTGGTACAACTTCAGCTACAGTACGAGAACGCAGGTTTTTTTTTTTTTTCAATCTTTTCCGATCCATTACATGGGTGTTCCAAAAGCAAAACTGCTCATCATTCTACTGGCTGTGACTAAAAGCAGAAATAAAGAAAGTCAATTGGTAAGGAGCAACTGCTCGTAGGTCTCTCAGGCTTGACTAAGAAAATAAACCCACAAAAATGACCTTAAAACCCCACCAATGAAGCCACTGCTCAGTCTTCAAAGACCCTGTAGACAACCACAGGCTGCAAAGGTCACGTGTCGTATATCCAGCAAGAGACTGCTGCTGCCTGCAAGGTCAGAAGAATGAACACGGACATCACTGGCCGGGACCACCAGGACGGAACTAGAGGGGTTACAAGGTAAGCTTTTGAAAAATATCTTTGATCATCCCTGAGACACCTATGAACGGTTATTACTTTTGGAGCACCACTTTAACTTAAGGAGGTTGTCTCGCTACAAGGATTGCTTTTTATGTTAAAGATCTTGCAAAAACAAGTCACTTTGCAATATATGTCCATTACTAGTGTCCTACCTATTCCTAGATATCCCCTGTTGTATGGGCTGCATCAGCTCCTCACTATAGCAACAGACCTGTTCAGTCTCATGATAGGCTGCCAGCACTGGTTGCTATAGCTACAGACCTGGCTTCTACGCCTCTGAATTCAAATTGAAACCAAGAAAACTGGACTGAGGTGAGATGAATCAATGTAGTGCGACAACCCCTTTAACTCGCATCATAATACTCTTATTCTTTCTTGTCAAATCTAATAGAGTCTTGTATCCCCTGACATGGCCACCCTTGGACAATTGGTTCTATGAAGAGGCTTAAAACTGGGCCAAATTTTTCACACGTTTTTTTTTTTTTGGGAGGGAAATTTCACCCCCGGAAATTTCCCAGCCGTACGCGAAAATTTAAAGGGGCTGAAAAAACCCCCCGGGTCAAAAGGGTTTAACCCCACGTTCCCCAAGAGAATAGGGTATTGGTCCCCCCCCTCTCCCCCCTCGCAAAATTCGGCAAGGGGGGAGAAATGACATACAAATTTTACGGCGATCCCGCCCGGGGAAAATTTGCATTTTCAAGGGGGCAGGAAATTTCCGGCCCACCTGCCCCCCCCCGGCTGAAACAACCGGGCCGGAAATTAGGGGCGAAATACGACCCCCCCCCCCCAAAATTACCCGAAAAAAGCCGTGTGATCATAGCCCAACAGTGATCTAAAACCTCAAGCACAGAACAAGTGGAAGACGACATGTGCTGTCAATGTGCCCCTACTTTTAAAACCCCTCCATCAACCATGTCCGTTTAACAGGCTCAGCTGGGAATAGCGTAACTGAAGCATCAATCATTGCTGAACCCATTTTGGGGGGACCCTTTAAACCCTGGTTTTTGAAAGCGGGCCTCTTTTGCCCAAAGCCAGGGGGGAAAAACCTTTTTAATGAAAGGGGTTATTTTGTAAAGTTGGGGGTTTTTTAAGGGGAGATCAAATTCCCGAGTTACCCCATGGGAGATGCAAGATGTGGTGGTCAAACCACAAAAGGGAAAAAATTTATTGGGGTTTTTGTGCTTACAGCCTATTAGATTTTTTTTAAAAATAATCCCTCCAAAGGTTTTTATTAAATAAAACAGGTGGTTCTGAAGCAATTGTTTTTTTTTTTCAAACTAGGAGGGAAAAAAAATAATTTATTTGAAATGAGAAAAAGGAAACTCAATTTATTGAAGAAATTTTAAAGTCCCCTTTTTTCTCATAACCCAGGGAAAACAAAGGGAAATATGAAGGAGGAGAAAAGGGGGGCCCCTACTTAGTCGTACCCAACCCCGTTAATGACACCGTGTTGGGAGCTGGCGGGGGCACTTTATCCTCCTCCCCTCATCACTGTGTGGCCCTTTCTGCCGCTGAATTTGGGGAACCAGGAGCGACGCACCCGGTTTTTCCTTTGGGCTTTACTTTTTTTTCTTGAAGCGATTGGCTTTGCTATCATACTTGTGACTCTTTGCTCTCTTCTCTTGTGATTTGCACCCTTTGAAAGTGGCAAGAACATTCAATGTGGAAGTGACCTAACTAAAGTGGCAAATATACAATAAATACTCTCAAAAAGTTAGGGATATTTGGCTCTAGGTTGAAATCATAGGATAAAACATTACAGTTCTTGAATTTTTTTTTATGAACTAGATTAGACCATCTCTTCCCTTTAGATGCACATGTCCAGTTGTTCCATATTTCAGTACTTTTTGCACAACTTGCTGATCTCTAACAAGGTGTTTGATCCCGAATCGCCCAATTAATTTAGGGGATCAATTTGAATTGGGATTTAAACAGTCCTCCTCATCCTGCTGTTCACATTTTGACATCATGAGACCAAGACAACACCTTACAATTGATCAACAGTACCTCGCCATTGTGAGGCTTCAAGCAGGATGCTCTCAGACGGAAGTGGCCACTGAGCTTAGAGTGTCCGTGTCATCAGCAGGTTGTATCGGATACAGAGACTGGAAGAGTCACAGAAAGGCAAAAGTAATGGACGTCCTTTGGGTCCATCACACACTGATGATCGCTTCATTGCAGACAATGCCCTGCAGAACCGGATGATGAATGCTGCACAACTCCAGGCACGTTTAAAGGGGGTTTTGCCATAAACATTTCATACCTCCTGTATCCAGCTTGGAGATGGGCGTGTGTGATTTGTTTGAATTGCATATCATGTGACCCAGCAGAATGACATCACCAGGCCTTTCCTTTCTTTTGTCAAAGAAAGGTTTATTTATGTATAGAGCTGTGAGTAGCTACAATGTAGCTCAGTGATAAAGTTTTTGCCTCACAGCACAATGGTCCTAGGTTCAAATTCCTGAAGGAAACAAACTTGTAGATTTTTTTTCTCATTATCAATGCACATACCTCATTGAAGTTTTGTTTTGTTTTTTTATTTTATTTATTAGCACTGTTTGACTAATTACTAAGGAGCACAGAGGACGGGAGTAGAATGACAGCACCTGGGGTTTGAACACTCAGTAGCTGCCTGAGAGGAGAAGTGATGTCTGAGCATGTCTGGCCAGGACTGAGGCGCTTTCAGCCCTGGTCGCATCCCCTGGAGAAGAGCTGTAAACAATGGATCACTAAATGAACAGCTAAAACTAAAATGGTACAGAAGTTTTAATAATGATGAATGGTGAAAATGTTTATTACTTAATTTGCAAGCTTCCCACGTCAATTTTACTTAATGGCAAAACCCCTTTAAGGGATGTGAGAGGCAACCAAGTATCATGGCAGACACGTCGTAAGCACATACATCAGCGTGGTCTGCGGGCTAGATGAGCCGCAAGATTATCTGACCTGGCTGATGCACAGCGCTCTCCTTGACGTCTCCAGCATCGTTGGTGGCCATTATTTCTACTCACTGTGAAACGACTTTCATCACTGAACATAACTGAGGAGCACTGGTCCCTTATTTGTGCAGATGCTCCCGGGCCCATGCAAGACGATGATGCCTGTGCCTGATGGAGTGGTCAGGTCATCTAGCAGGCAGACCACACTGATGTAAACGGTTATGAACGGTCTGACGTGACACTTGGTTGCCTCTCACCACCAATAAATGTGCCTAGAGTTGTGTGGTATTCATCATCCCGTTCTGCAGGTCATTGCTTACGATGAAGCGGTCATCAGTGTGTGATGGAACCAAAGGACGTCCACGTCTTTGCTTTTCTGTGACTTTTCCAGTCTCTCTGTATCTCGTGATACAATCTGCTGTTGACACTCTGTGACACTCTAAGCTCAGTGGCCACTTGTTAGAGATCAGCAAGTTGTGCAAACAGTCCTGAAACAGTGAACAGTTGGACATGTGCATCTAAAAGTTAACAGATGGTCTTTAGTTCATTTCAAACAATTTTCAAGAAATTTTATGTTCATTCTGAAATTTCAATCAAAAGCCAAATAACTTTTTGTGAGCAGTGTACATATGCAGATGTCGACCGATAACTTAATTTAAAAAAGGTTCTCCAGTTTAGAAAACCTCTCTTTATATACCCAAATAAGTGAATTCTGAGATAATCAAGGGCCCTCATCTCATGACCAGAATGGAGAGTAGTAACCAAGGGCATCTCTTGGTCTGGAGGAACTGTCCTGTTCTGCATTATACAAACATACAATCGATTTGAATGTACACTGTGAAATGCTTTATTTGCTGGAGCCTGGACACTTACTGCCAGGTTTTTACATAGAATATAGCTAATTGATGGATATCCAAGCAGGGGAATACTCTGTGATTAGCTTATTGTCTGGGTATCTTTCTTCTAGACAGTGATTGCCCAAAGCGGATAACCCAGGAACGTTCTCAACTTGCACTTTGATGGCATTTCGATAGGAAATGCCACCAAAATCTATTAAGTAAGGGTCCCACACCTACCTCGGGCCCCTGAGTGTGTTGGCTCAGAACGAAGAGCCGGCTGCACATTCTGTTCTATGGGAGAAGCGAGTACATGTGTAAGTTATGTTAGTCTGTACAATACACTACCTAAGAATAAAATGGAGACTTGTGCACAAGTTTGACCAGCTCTCTGTTCTGAGCCAACCCTTTGCTGGGCCCGAGAAAGGTGTGGGTTCAAGAGGTGTGACTCGCACCCAGCAGACTTTGATAGCAGGGAGGGATATCAGGGAGGGAACACCCTTTAAGCATCTAACTTGTATGGGGTAGTGTGGAGTTTAAAATACAGGAAACAAAATGTGCAACTTTTACTATATTCCTTTGCTTAGGAAGTACGAGTGCATCTTAAAAAATTAGAATATCACTGAAAAGATCATGGATATCAATAATTTAAGTCAAATAGAGAAACCCACATATTGTATAGGCTCATTACTGTATGAATTACAAGGTTTAATATAATACATTTGTGAGCCCTATAACAAAAAAAAAAAAAAAAGATAGTCCTGGAGAAGCCCTTTAATTTTCTATTATATTCTCATTTTTGAGATGCACTCGTATGTTCTAGAAGGGTAAGCAGTTTTAGCCCTTAGCTGCCCATATTATTGTGTCCACAATTCCTGACTGTTCAATGGGAATGTATACTTTTGACAGTACGTACAACGTCTTGACCAGATAGTAGTTAAATTGTAAAGCAGGATGGGGAGATTTAATACATGGGGCACAGCACAAACTCACTAACTAACCACAGCTACTTAGTCTGTTAGATGGAAGAAGTCTAAGCAACACTTACACACACCTCCATTAAGACTCGCCTCTACAAAGACCCGAATTGTTTTTACACACAACTCAAAGTTTTCTGGAGTGACATGTGCAGCATCACGGACAATAAAGGACAGCGATTCCACACTTTTCATGAGGGATTTAGTATCATGTGGGCCAAAGTCCAGCCCAATTGTTAAACTGTATTGGTTCACTGGAGTGTTCGCTCCCGGCTTGTTCATGGCGGTTGTCATTTTAGAAGAATCCACATCTTCCTTTCCAACCTATACAGAAGTAAAACGCATATGGTTATACCATTAAACCATAGAGGTACAGTGTTCCCCCTTCCTGATTTCTTAATTTTTTGGATGTTTGTCACATTTACATGTTTCAGATCACCAAACAAATGTAAATATTAGACAAGCATAACAACACAAAATGCAGTTTTTAAATGAAGGTCCTTATTGTTATGGGAAAAAGTAATCAAAACCTACAGGGCTCGGTGTGAAAAAGTAATTACCGTCGCCCCTCTTAAAACATAAATGAACTGTGTTTTCTCCCATCTTTGGGAAGCAGAGTTAAATTGCGCTCGCTTCATCCAGGCCTGATTACTGTCACACCTGTTCTCAAGCAAGGAAGCACTTAAATAGGACCTGCCTGACAAAGGGAAGTAGACCAAAAGATCCTCAGAAGCTAGACATCATGGGAGGATTCAAAGAGATTCAGGAACAAATGACAAAGTAACTGAGATCTATCAGTCTGAAAAAGGTTATAAAGCCATCTCTAAAGCTTTGGGACTCGAGAGAACCACATCGAGATCCATTATCCACAAATGAAGAAAACATGGAACTGTGGTGTTCCTTCCAAGGAGTGGTCGTCCGTCCAAAATTACCCCAAGAGAACAGCGACGACGCAAAGAGGTCACAAATCATCCCACAACATCCAAAGATCTGCAGGCCTCACTTGTCTCCGTTAAGGTCAGTGTTCAAGACTCCATCATAAGACTGTGAAAATGACTTGCATGCCAGAGGTCCACCACAAAAACCACTGCTGAGCAAAAAGAACAAAGACTTGTCTCAGATTTGCCAGAAAACATCTCGATGATCCCCAAGACTTTTGGGAGAAGATTCTGTGGACTGACGAGACAAAAGTTTAACTTTTTGGAAGGTGTAAGACCCATTACATCTGACATCGAGGCCACACAGCATTTCAGAAAAGGAACATCATACCAACAGTAAAACATGGTGGTGGTAGTGTGATGGCCTGGGTTGTTTTGTTGCTTCAGCATCTGGAAGACTTGCTGTGATAAACAAAACCATGAATTCTGTCAATCAACAAAGCCTGAAGGAGAACATCAGGCCTTCTGTTTGTAACCTCAAGCTGAAGCGCACTTGGGTTATGGAGCAGGACAATGATCCAAAACACATCAGTAAGTCCAACTCTGAATGGCTTAAGAAAAACAAAAAGACGACTGTGGAGTGTCCTATTCGAAGTCCTGACCTTGATCTGATTGAGATGCTGCGACATGACCCTAAAAAAAGCTATTCAAGCTCGCAAACCCTCCAATATGGGTTAATTATGACAATTTTGCAAAGATGAGTAGGTTAAAATTCCTCCAGAGCATTGTAAGCAAGCAAACGCTTGATTGAAGTTGTTGCCGTTAAGGGCAGCCCAACCAGTTATTAGGTTTAGGGGACATTTTCGTTTTTTCACACAGGGCCCTGTGGGTTTTGATTACTTTTTTGATATATTTAAAATCAGAACAGAGGGAAAAAAAACCTGGTCTTTCAGGGTAAGAACTGAAAAAGATATTTATTATGTTGAACTGCTGAAACATTGTAAGAACGTTGATCTTGGAAGTGTGATGAGAATATAAAAGCCTGCTTACCACAAGCCAGCCACTGTTCACCACGTCTACATCGGTGACTGATCGGTGCATCTTGGATTGCTTGCTGTGCTCGGCGTATACTTCTGAATCAGAGGTGTACCCACGATCCAAGCTAACATCCGTGGAGTGGTAAGAGGAGACTTCACTGTCAGACTGAGCACCTGGCAAAGAACATTGGGTTTAGAATGGCAAGGTCTCTCTTATTTACAGACAAAACACTGCGACAGGATTTTGCTAAACTTTTTGTTTCAACAGAAACAGGGTGGTAAAGATCGCAGCTCAAAGGGGTGGTCTCACCATGCTGTTTCACAAAGCCAACTTAAGAACTTTCTGTTCTAGCTGTGGACGGTTCTATAGCAGTGCTTGACATATCAGCTCTGCTATTCCTAGCTGAGCCTGTTATAGTGACATGACTACTGGAGGTTTGTAAACTGTAATGCACAAGGCTAAAGAGCTCTAAGGGTTAAAGCATGTCAGAAATGTAAACTCCTGTATTTTAAGATAATCACAGCACGGAGAAAGTCATCATTGTCCACTGCAAGAACCTGTCAGGCAGAGGGGTGGCTGGTAACTAGGGAGACTGGAATACAAAAAGAGGCGAATTGCCCGCACATCCGGCCGGAGCGTCCAGCTACTCCTCTCCTAGCTTCATGCTTTTTGTGAAGTAGTCTTTATATCAAGGACTTGATAAGTATTCCTCCTATCTTCTACACTTTAAGTATTCATTGGATGTTCTATTTTTAACGTATATTAAAGAGACCCTGTCACATCGGTTATGCCCCCCCCTTGATGAGGACAGTACAAGCTAGTGTCAGACCTGCTGTTTCCAGCGCTGTGTCCCTTATTCTGTAAGATGCTGTAGTTTTCGTGTATTTAATGCTCAAATCTGCAGTTTTCAGCCAGAAGAGTCATTCGAAGAGTCCTTCAGAGTGTCAGTTTTTTTTCAAACCCTGCCCACCTGAGGCTAGCCCCACCCACCTCAACTGACAAACCTATCACTTTGAATAGGTAGAAACATGTTAATAACTGTCAGTGGGCGAGGCTAGTCTTTGGTGGGTGGAGCTAACACCTACTCATGAATAAGATTTGAGGGGTAAATGCTCTAAAACTACAGCATCTTGCAGAATAAGGGCCACAGCGCTGGAAACAACAGGTCTGACACTGGCTTGTGCTGCCCTCAGCAAGGGGGGCACAACCTATGCGACAGATTCCCTTTTTAAAGTGTATAAAATCATTCAGCTTTGATCAAATTGTTATGGATGTTAAATATTTTTTTCCCCCCACTGTATCAGGGACAGATTACAAAGATCTTCATGCACTTTCTTCTATTGTTTACTTGGGTATAACCTTTACCTTGCCCTTTGTTACTAATATATATATATATATATATATATATATATATATATATATACACACAATATATATACACATATATATACACACACACACACACATATATACATATTCATATACACACACACACACACGTGTGCATGTAGTTAAAACAATTTTGCTTAATTTTGTCAGGAAATCTCAAGAATTCATCCATTCATTAAAATGTCATTTTGCAGCGGAAGAACAAACTGTTTTCTTGTTCATGCGTTTTTTGAGATGATCTATGCATGTTATAATGAGTAATAGGGAAAACATGCTGCAGACCTAATACATAATCCATCGTTGATTAAGACACCTGCCTGAGAAGGCTTAGAGCCTCTGCACAGACAGGTGAATAATATACACTGTTTGAGAGGTAACTAGAATTTCATTAAGCTGATATTTATCAGCGCTCCACAGTCACGACTACCTATGATATAAAACCCAGAATGAACATTTCAGGCTGTAAACACACAGAACAGCTGGAGCTTTTTAATTTTATTAATGGTCTTAAGCAGCATATGTATTTTCCTCATCTGGCCTTCACTTAATTCAGAGCCGGGATAAAACAGCTGCTTATCTCTCTGAGCATTGAATTTCATTAGAGCACATCCTCCACATACCTGCATCATTATCGTTTCTGGATGTCACCTGCAGGGCAGGTGGCGGCTTCACTCCTGCTCCAATGCACTCCAGCAAGCAGAACAGAGTGTACCAGTCATTGCTAGAATGGATGTTGGCGGCATTGGTCTTCAACAGCTCGTGAAGGCCAAAGGCGACTTGTCGACTCACCCTGGACAGGACGCTCGGCTTCATCAATAAAAGGATACGAAGCGAGAGGAGAACCTGCGAGCAAACCACAACACACTTTTAAAATGAGAACTTTAAAGGGATTGTCCAGGATTAGAAAAACAGCACCTCCACTGCCACAGGATCGCTCTAGTATTGCAGTTGCACCCTATTCACTTCAATGAAGCGGATTTGCAATACCAGACACATCCTGTGACAGAGGTGGTGCTGCTTTTCTGCTTTTAAAAGAAAGCAGCCATGTTTTGTTTTTTCACTTCTGGACAACAACCAAAAGGAAGGCGTTCCCCAACCATTAGCTACTTTGGTCACATGTAACATGTACATATTAACATGGCTTGAGACTCAAACTATGTTAATGAAGACCTACAAATTAGTTTATTGACTTTGGGGGGACATGTATGAAAACGGTCTAGGTGTAAGACTTTCTTTGTTGCCCATAGCAACCAGAGTTCCCCTTTTAATTTCATATAGTGCTGAAAAATTAAAGGGGTTTTGCCACGATGTAAATGTTGACGAGGGATCCTCGCAAATGGGTATTTAATCACTTTTTCTAAATGATACGGTCTTTAAAAAAGTGAAAGCCTCTGAGATCTACACCTGGCTTACATGCCCTTAGTTTTCCTAAACATTTACATTAGGCACACCAAGCTAGATCTGGCCTTGCTTGCGTTGTATGCACTTCTAAGCTGAAGTCCGGGAAACATGAACAAGCATTGCAGGGAACTGGGGATAAAAGAATTCGTGCGTCTTTTGTATAGAGAATCCACTGGTTGTAATGTAATTGTCTGAGTAAACATGCAGACGCTCCCTGATCAGCAATCCTCCCCCCCCCCCCCATGAAGCAGTTCGTGAGCAAATGAAAGACTATCCTGCTGAGCAGCTATCTTCTCTCCTGGATCAAGATAAGAGGGAGAAACTGTGCACAGTAACAGTTTTATCCCCGTGGATTTGCCAAATAACATGTTTCTCAAGTACAGAGAGGAATATCAGGAACCTGCATGGGAGGTGGGAGTGATAGACTATCACAGAGGAGTACATGTTTTTTTAAACACAGAAAGCCCAAACAACGCCCCTTTTCTCAAACCTTAAGAGGGGAGTATCGGCCTGTTAGGTTAGTAACTCACTTCTTGGGAAAACCCCTTTAAAGG
This sequence comes from Phyllomedusa bahiana, assembly GCA_025379985.1. Taxonomy (NCBI): domain Eukaryota; kingdom Metazoa; phylum Chordata; class Amphibia; order Anura; family Hylidae; genus Phyllomedusa; species Phyllomedusa bahiana. The sequence goes on along the minus strand of JAODAL010009599.1, from coordinate 42,968 downwards.
GGAGCGCTGATTGGTTGCTATGGGCAACAAAGAAAGTCTTACACCTAGACAGTTTTCATACATGTAGCCCTTTTTGACTACAGTTACCTATTTTACAGAGTAGGTTTAAAATATGCCTTTTCTTCTTTTCTCAGGTCTGGAAATTATTTGAATCCATGTCATCATGCTGTCAAAGTATGCACCAAAAAGAGAGCTCTAAATTAGTGCGCACGAGAAGATTATCTACAAAGTACCTTCTTCACAAGGTCTCGGGGTACATAAAAAATTTGGCTTTCAGGATGACATATTAGTTGTGAGCTGGATGAGTCAGAGCCATTAAAGTAATGTGGAAATGCATCCTAATAACCAGAGCTTGTGCTGTCAGATTTTGGACTATTACAAATGTACATATAGGTTTTACAGCAGGTTAGTGTGTGCCTAAGATATTTCTTTTACACACAACTGCATAACTATATGGAACGGAAAAGGCTACGAAACTAACTGCTGAATGGCAAATAATTAAAATAAAAAAAAGAAAAAAAAAAAAAAAAGAAAAAGGAGGAGGATGTTGGCATCTTGAAAATTACTTAAAGCGTTGTGCCACCAAAGGCAAGAATAAGTGGAAGATGTCCGATTGCTGGCGGCCCCTCCCCTGGGATTCCCAGCAATCGCTTAAACAGGAGCTTGAGTCCCAAGTCCTTCCTTGCTGTCCATTTAGCGATTGGTGGAGGTCCCAGCTGAATTGAACCAACATTTATCCCCAACCCCTTGGATAGTGGATACAAGTCTTCGATGGCACAAACCTTTACTTGTTATTGGGTAGGATCTGCTTTTGTTAACACAAATTAAACCTCCACCCTTTACAAGGTAAATGAAAGATCCAAGTCCATGTCTGCCATTGGAACATACCTGTGCACTAATATCCTCACGACGCAATAGTCGAATAGCAAGACGCAGCAGACCCACCACCGAACGCTCAACCAGGAAACAAAACTCTACAGCATGAGCACAAAGATGGTAGAGATGATCTCGTACTACTTGCCAGACACACCCAACACGGTCTCTTAATTGAGAAAAGAGGAAAAAAAAACATTTTAGTGAGAGAAAACAATAGCAAAAAAACAAACACGCCTTCAAAATGAACTAGCTATACCGGAATATATGTTCACACAATATACAGTACTATAATAAACTCCATATTATAGATTCCATAAGGACTTTATTATTAAAGGGGTTGTCTCACTACAGTGATTCATCTCACCTCAGTCCTGTTTTCTTGGTTTCATTTTGAATTCAGGGGTGTTTACAATGCTTCTACTATTCAGCGTGTGAAGCCAGGGGTGATTTACTTGCTTCCACTCAGCTGCAGCGGAAGCCGAGGTCTGTAGCTAGTAATAGCAAACCTAGCAACTGGCAAGCCAACAGAGAGATCAAACATCTGGTAGCTATAGCATCCAGTTGCTGGCAGCCTAACAAGAGAGAGTAAACAGGTCCTGTGATATAGTTGACCTGAGAGCTGATGCAGCCCATACAAGAGGGGATATCTAGGAATAGGCAGGACACTGTTAATGGACACATATTGCAAGGTGACTTGTTTGTGCAAGATCTTCAACATAAAAAGTAATCCCTGTAGTGAGATAACCCCTTTAATACATAAGTCTATGAGGTAGCTCCCCAGCTTGAGAAATACAGTTATTGAAGTCCATCCCATGGATGACCTGTTACAAACTGACTTAGGACAGACTGCTTCTGAATTAAAGCGATAACATGTTTCCCTGTAGCAACCTTTTATTGGCTTAGATACGATTAATCTAGATGCAATAATTAATTTAATTTCTAATTAATCAGGTACTGAAAAACAGTGAGAACACATAAGCAAGAACTGTAAGAACAGTAAGAAGAAAACAAGGGGAATGCCATTCTATAAAAAAAAAAACCTCTTAGCCGCTTGGAGAGGTTGTAAAATATAAAACAAAAAAACTCCACCTTTTAAACTCAGTCCCTGATGTTAACACTTTTAATGCTGTGGCAATCGCGGATGCAGCGTCTAGCTGAATAAGGAATGTTGCCCAGCACCGTTATTCCCTCCGATGGCCCTCCCTACAACATAATTGCAGGGGGGTGGTGGTGGTGGGGAGATCGGTTGCCATTGTAGCCGGAAGCCTCATGCAGGCTTCTGCAGCTGCCATGTTAACACCTGTGACACACTGCCACGGGCATGGTGTAATACGGAATGAATGAAAATCCTATATAAAGCAGAATAGTACTGCTGTACATAGGACAATGGATTGTGCCCTCTAGTGATCAAGTACCTTAGGGGTACTATGTATTAGGGGCCGTTCACACGGCACAGTACAAATATCGGTCGGTTTATCCGACCGGTATTCGTCCTAATTTTGTGCCAAGCCACAAGCCAAATAGGGGGAACCGCTTATTCTCCGCGTTTGTCGAGAAAAGCCCTCGCCCCTTCACATAGACCATGGATTATATTTCCCGCCAAACAACTGTACGAAGAATTGAACATGATCTATGTTTTTCAGCCCGCCGGTGTCTGAAAAAACCGTCCAGGAGTAAAATCCGTGCAGTGGGGACTGCTGCACGGATTTTCCATTAAGGTCCGGGTAAAAGTTTTTCAGACGGTTTACAGAATGTTTTCAAAACCGAGAACCAGCTGAAAAACGTCCTGAGGATCGTGCGCGAAAACACTAAATCAGAGTTCGCGCGATCGGTCGCGGGATTCATCTTGTATATTACAGCTGACATCCCGCAGCGTCGGCCCCTACCCGGATCTGCACCCTGGATGGGTGGGCGCGGTTAACACCTTAATTATCGCGAACGAGTCGGGTCCGCAATAACTCAAGAGTACGCAAGGAGGAGATGCGCTCCTCCAGCGTCACTGTCGGGGCGGCAGTCAGCGCACGGATCGCACTATCCCATGCAGCTCCAGCCCCTCTGACCGACACAACGGAGGCAGAGAATGCCTCCGGGTTGTCTGTGACGTCACGTGCCCCGGCCGTGCCCTGTAGCATGGCCTGGCATCGTGACTGAAACAGTTTTTACCATAGGAACCAGGTCATAGCAACAAGCTATGCACGATCCTATTGAATGAGAGATCTAAAGATCTTCTCATTCAAATCCCCCGATGGGAAAAAGTAAAATAAAAATGTGAAAAATGAAAAAAAGAAAAAAAGTAAAAAAAAAAAAAGTGAAAAACAAGTAAATACCGAAACAACAGAAAATAAAATAAAAATACGTACACCGCCCTTGTTTCCCTTTACAATCGCCAAACCGCCCCAAAAAAGATCAAAAATAAATAAATTACCCATATTTAGGTATCGCCGCGTTGCGTAACACCTGCCCTAGTAAATCTGCCATTTAATTAACCCGTACGGTGGAACTGCCGTAAAAAACAAAAACAAAAACATCCACAGAATTAAGATTAATGTTCTTCCCGCACACATAAAATGGAAGTTAAACATCAAAAACTCCTAAAAACCCGAAGTTTGTATCAGAAATTTTATTAAAAGCGACAGTTCATCCCGCAAAAAAAAAGTCCTATACAGCGTCTGAATGAATGCAAAAATAAAAAATGTACAGCCTCAGAAGTTATTGATTGCAAATAAATATAGTTTACACACTAAAAACACTTTCTTTTTTTTTTTAAAAGTGCTTCAACATAAAAAAAACTATATAAATAGGGTACTCGCCATAATCGTAGACGACCCAAAGAGTAAATAGCAACTTATCACGAATACTGCACGATGAGCCCTGTTAAAAATAAAAATACAAAACACTACTCAGGCTTGCAGAATTTCTTCACCCTGGCCTCCAAAAAATGGATTTAAAAGCAAACAAAAGCCTTGTCCCCCCCAAAATGAAGCTCAATAAAAACGTCAACTCATCTTAACAAAAAAAAAAGGAAAGTCCCTACACAGCGTCAAGCACAGAAAAATTTAAGTTATGGCTCTCAGACTATGGCGATGCAAAAACGTATTTTCCTGGTTTGAAAAAGTGTTTTTATTGTTATAAAAGCAGTAAAAAACATAAAAAAAATAAAAAATTGGGTATCGTGTAATCGTATTGACCTGCTGAAGTAAAGCTCCGATGTCATATATACCGTACAGTGACCGCCTAAAAAAAAAAAAATAAGAAAACACTACCAAAATTGCTGTATTTTGTTCAAAACATCTCACATAAACCTTTAATAAAAATTGAACATAGCATCATATCACCCCATAATGGTACCTATAAAAACAAACTCATCCCCAAAAAACAAGAGACACCATACACAGCTCTGCACATACCAGCAAAATAAAAAAGTTATGGCTGTCAGAATAGGACAACATAAAAACTGCAATTTTAATAGACGTATATCAACAGTGTAAAAGTAATAAAACAGAAAAACAATATAAAATCTATATCATTTGGTAAATTGTACCGACCCCCAGTAAAGTAATCACATCATTTACACTGCACGCGAATGCTGTAAATTGAAACTCAAAAAACAATGACCGAACTGCGTTTCCCCCATTTTCATTGCCCAATGCTAAAAAAAACAAAAAACCTATACGATCACCTGTTGCATCCAAAATGCACAGTAACACCCCTAGATGAGATCCCTGATGGGTGTTGAATCCAAAATGGGCGACATCTGAAGGTTTCGCCTGTACTGCAACTTTGGGGGCTTTGCAAATGCAGACTAGGATTGGCCCCCCCCAAAATCTGCGTTCCAAAAGCCAATAGCGCTTCCCTCCTTTATACGCCACTGCTATGGCCTCCCAAACAGCATTTACACCCCACATGTAGGGTATTGCCGAACTTGGAAGAAATTGCTTAACAAAGTTTTAGGGTTCTTTTTTCCAGGATCCTTGTATATATGAAACATTTTAAGCTAAATTGCAGATTATTGAAAAAAATTTTTTTTTTAATTTTCACAGCAAATGCTACAATAAAATTTTGAATCACTTGTAGGGTCTATATACTCAAAAGCATCCTGGATATATTCATTAAGGGTGTTAATTTTACCAATATGCGGTCTATTTAGGTGATTATTAAGTTTTAGCACCTTAGGGTGTCCCAAACCTGAAATGGCGCCTAAATAAAATCGTATTGAAAATGAGACCCAGAGTATAGTAGGTGCTCCTCCTATCTGGGCTTATGTTGAGCCAAAAAATGTACAAAGGCCACATAAATGATAACTCTAAAAACGGCAGCCTGGGGGAATTGATATTTAGTTGCATTACCTATCACATTACCGGTATTCCATGTGAATACTGGATTAATATTGAATATCTGCAAAAAAAAGTGAATTTTAAAATTCACCTCCACTTTTGCTTTAATTTCTGTGAAATATCTGAAGGGTTATAAACTACCTAAATAGTGTTGTAAATACGTTAAGATGTCTAGTAGTTTTCAGATGCGTCACTTATGTGGGTGATATCTAACATTCAGCCCCCACCAAAAGCCACTTCAGAACTGGAGTGGTCTAAAAAATGTATATTCAAATTTTCTTGAAAAATTTGAGAAATTACTACTAGATTTTCTAAGCCTCTAAGGTCGTAAAAAAAAAAAAAAAAAAAAAAAGACATTTAAAAAATGATGCCAACCCTATATGGACATAGGGTAGATGCCTATAATAAAACTATTTTGTGGTGATAATAATCTGTCTTCACGCAGAAATTTTGCCACTTATTAAAATCGCAAAATTTCCAATTTCATGAAATTTTGATATTTTTCACAAACAAACCATGATTGTATGGATAAAAATTTCTTACTAACAAAGCACAATGTGGTCACAAGAAAATCTCTGAATCATCATAATACGGTAAAAGTTGTCAAAAAGTTATTCTCACATAAATTACATAAGCCAGATTCAAAAATAGGGCTGTGTCAGGAAGGTCAAAACAGGCTGGGTCCTTAAGGGGTTTAAGTAAAAAAAAAAAAAAAAAAATCACCTTCCTTTTGCGGTTTTGCCAATTAAAAAAAGTTACACATAATTGGTATTGCCACGTCCATAAAAGTCCAATCTAGTAAAATAAAACATAATTTATCCTGTACGCTGTACAGCATAGAAGAAAAAAAAAGTCAAGCGCCAAAATTTTGGCTTTTTTGGTCATTTCCTATCCCCAAAAAATTGGAATAAAAAGTGTTCAGAAAGTCGCATTAACCCCAAATGGGTACCAATAAAAATTACACTTCATCTGATACTTCTTGTTTAAAATTTCTTTCTTCCTATTTTCTATCTGTAAAAACCTAGGTGCGTCTTATAGTCCGAAAAATACGGTAGATACAGCTTATAAAAGGTGCCAATTATACGGTTATGTGTGGTATACCATGCTGGCTTACCACCATTTGATGAGGCTCTTACTATTCGATTGAGAAAGTTGCCCTGCATATTCAAAGTGCCCAACACATAACACTGACACTCTCTGCTCACCGATATTACAGGGCAAAACTACGTACTGGAAAACAGTGATCTGCACCTCTTGAATCTCCAGTAGCAATGGGCATTATTGCCCTCCAACATGTGTATAGTCATCGCCAGCCATTGAGCTTTAAGTATGCCATGTGTGTGTTTTGCATTAAGCTCTGTCATTCTTAGGTGCATGTCACACGACGTGATTTGTGATCCTTATGTATGATTCCCTCAAAACTGATCTAACAATAGTCAGTGTTGATTAACAAGGAGTTTCAATGCAAAAGCCCATCGTGTATCAAACGGGAGATCCGCCGATGCTCTTTTGAGAGCTCTCCTGCCTTTTCGCATCCGCTTCAAGACATGTCAATTTCTTCTTGCGGTTAACGCAAGTGAAAGCCCATATGGAGATAATGGAGATCCCGCTTTTTTGGCACCTGTCCTAAAAGCGCTCCACACTCCTGGTACGTATCAGCTGCGCTTTGCATCCTGAAAGCGGATGCGAAAAGCGCAGTTGCCGGACGGACGGGGAGAGAGGGAGAGAGAGAGAGATTTTTCCACGTAGCCGGAAAGCGGATCCGTAAAACGCAAGTGAAAAAGCATACAATACGGATCCAAATAAAGTATCAATTGTTGCGTTTTTTGGATCCGCTTTCCGGATGCGCTTCACTTTCACCAAAACGGATCCGTAAAAAAGGATCAAAAACGTCGTGTGAACACAAAAGAAATGTATTTCTTACCAATCTATTACTAATTTATATAAATTTACATAACAAATATTGTAAACACAGAAATTAAGTGGGTTTCCAATAGCACAGAACCCCAACCAGTACGGAGAACACAGGGTCTCCCATTGTCAATTGGAGAGCAAAATGAATAAATTCGGTTCTTCCTCAGACTGGGGGTGTATACAGCTGAACACATTCTGACTGCTCCTGGACCCAACCACGGTGAATGGGGCTGTCAGGAGCTAGGACAAAGCTGGGTCACGTAAAATAAGGATAGATATAAATGTACGACTTGGAGATACCAGTCAGAAGATGATCCATCTTCTGTGGCAAGGGTGCAGCAGTATTGGGGTCTCTGCACAATGCTGTGTATTGTCCGCAGCCAATCATGTAGAATTTGGTGCGGATTATGCCAAGAGAAAAAAAAAACTAAATCTGCAGTTGTAGTTTAAGCGTCAATTCTGCTTCATTTCCACAGCAAAATATGCAAAAATAAACTTCTATTGCAGATTTTGACTTCCTCACTAAAGTCAATAGTGGAAAAAACGACAAATCCATAGCATATCCACAACACAAATGGACATGCTGTGGATTTACAAACTGCAGCGCAGGTGGATTTCTATGTGGATTCAGTGCAGATTGTTTTCCACAGCTGGTGTATGAGATTTCTTTGAATGCTATCCACACTGCTGCTCTCACACACAAATCTGCATAAAATCCACAGACTCTACCCTAATTAGTATTGGTGTGCATACATCATCATTTAAACAGGTCTGCTCGGATGCAATTGATAGGTTGTTTGTTTAAATGGACTGCTTTTATCACCTGTTTTCAAGGACTATTCTAAGCAGCATTTCGAGGCAGAAGGCAGCATCTTCTTCATCATACGTCTCTTCATCAGGGGTCACAGATATCAGTGCCTAGAGAAAGAGCAGATCCACTGTAAGAACCCAAATGACATGAAGGCATTATATAGTGGACAGAACGGGCCAAGCTTGATTTCCCATAAGGATTTGTTTTAACAACATTATAGCTTGTGGAAGAAATTGACTAATTTAAACGTAAATTTTGCTCAGCGTACAACCATCTTGTATTCATAAGTAGCATCTATCTTGTATTCTTTTATATTTGTTTTTAAGACCTTAGGAACAAAGGAAATATATTTTGTTGAGGGATGAGGAGTCATGTCTATGATATATGACAGTAGACATGTGGCCAGCTCAGCTGTAGATGTATATTGGAAGCAGTGGTGAAAGGAGAAAGACAGTGGGCGGGCTGTAAATGTATCCAGCACCAATGAATACCATCCAAATTTATTGAAAATCCATTACAAAGATATAAACAGCGGCATAAGAAACCTAGACTGACGCGTTTCGGGTACACGCCCTTATTCGTAACACCCAAGTCATTTAAAAAGGTGAATAACCAACCAAATCAAAGTGTGCGCGCTTAAGACCCAACCTGAATCACAGATGGGCATGAGAGCACATTTGTTACAGTAGAAGAAATACAAAAACACATAAAATGGCATGAATTTTGGTGTTTACACGCCAAATTTCATGCGCATAACAATAGCCTAGAATGCACCTGATTTATGAACCTGCTCTACAGCGGGTCATAAATCAGCGCATTCTAGCACTAGGACGACATTTCTGGCTCAGGTAAACCACTTTGAAAGTGCCCTACCTGTTCCAGCAGTAATGCGCCTAGAAATGCTGTAGCAAAGCTTTAAATCCATAGCTTCATACGGTTCTAGTGCTCCCCTCCTCTCCCAAAATCAGCCGTAGGCGCTCTGTAATGCGCCTGATAATAGTGCGCGGAACTTTTAAAAAGGTACCGAACGGGGCTGCGTCTGATATTGGGCTGAAAAGACTGCAGATATCTGGCGCAGCCCCTTTCATACATGTTGCCCATAATGTATTTAGTGTAATAAATATATATATAAATATATATATATATATATATATATATATATATATATACACATATATATATACACACACATATATATATATACACACACACAGATTGTTTGATTGTTTCTAAAATTCATACCCAACGGATATCTAGCTTTTAAGCGCCATACCCAGAAAGCCTCTCCTCATAGCAGCAACACTCGTCTGTCAACTCCCCTCAAAGGACACTTAACTCTCTCAATACCATAACATTTTAAAGACGAAACACTGACTCTGTGTGTGTACTACAAATGAGGGAGTGTACCCGAAATGCGTCAGTCTAGGTTGCCTATGCCGCTGTTTATAATTTAATGGATTTTCAATAAATTTGGATTTTATTCATGGGTGCTGGATACCTTCGTTTCGGAACTTTATGAGATCTGAAATAATTGTAAGCACATACAGGAAGATCAGGACTGCAAAACACATGGCCCATAAAGGAGACATGGAATATGCAAACCACGCTACCGCCCCATTTGAGTGCGTGTGTGGGGTGACGTTCCTGGGGGGCGGTAATGGGCGGTCTGGCCCCCACCTCCTGTAATGTTGCACAGGTCTGAAGTAGATGGAAGTTAATTGCAGGGTCATTTGGCAAAGGACAGGGGACAGCATGGGAACTATGACTGGTCTGTAACCACATAGCCTCATACACAATAAGTTGCAAGGCACTCTGTATCTTGATCCTTCATTCATAGCCAATATTAACTTAACTTTAAGCAATGTGTGCTCCAGTCTGTGGGAGGAGACTAGAGCTAGCCTTTGTTCACTACATACACCAAATACTATCACCTCCCAGCTCCCTGGTTGTCCTTATCTGGACCTTTTGTGGTTGGAACTAACCAGGCCATACCAGGAACATTACAATAACACCCATCACTCTGAAAATGCTACGACCCAGTTATCTAGCCATTACAAATTTGGAACTTCTCACACTCACTCAGAGCTTACAATTTCCATTTTTTCCCTGCTTCCAACATAAACTTGAATACTTCTCATGCCCTTTGACATATGCCATGGTCACAAGAAAATCAACGTTATTTGCCTCTTGTCAATGGTTTTGATGTTGATGCTAACTGGAATGTATGCGCCATCACATCAGTCAAAATTGGTGGCAACTATGTCACATACGCTCTGTAAAAGGGATAAGCATTCACTTCCTTACCTTCATAAGCTCCTGCAGAGACTCTAATTGGAGAAATTTACTCTCTGTAATAAGTTTTTCTGGATCACACAGCTACAATGCAAACAAAGAATAAGCAAAAGTGAAGAGAAAGATTTTATAAACTTAAAAGCTGCATAACCCGATGGCATACAATCCTTTTCCACATCTATAAGTGAAAATCAAAAGCGTATGCCATAGAAAAACAAAAAAGCACCAAATTGGTGTGATTAAATACTGCATGCCCCTGATGATGCTACTAGGTTTCTGCATTCTTGGAGTCCGTGGGTCCTCTACCAAGACTCTCAGGCATTTAAAACCTTGTCAGGCCAATAGGCTGATCGGGTGCAGATGGACCCTTGGCGTTGACCTCTTCTTTGTAGGCTATACTTCTCATTTTCTGCTGTCCCCCTCACCCACCACCCCTGAATCCTGGCAGACCGAATAGGTTTAATCCTCCCCCCTCCACCCACCTTTTTTTCTTCTTCTTTTTTCCTCTTCTTGCAGCAGTCAAATTTTATTACACCATTTGCTCTTTGCATTAAGTGCATGTACCTCATTGTTATTGGACATGTAACAATGATCGGGTCTTATCCCTTGTGTTCAACTATGCTGCCTAACTGCATATTTATGTTTATTTCTGTATTGTGTTAAAGCTGATTAATAAATTTTTAATTTGAAAAATAAAAAGTACTGTTTGCCAACTGGCATTTAAAATTGCAATTTAAGTCTATATCTACACAGCACGGTATTCTCATTGGATTTTTGGCGGATTCAGTATTTTGAATCAGACGGGACACAGTGCTGTGTAGACGCAATGGAAAATCCGTGCTATAGTCTACACAGCACAGATTCTTTCCAGTCTGTTTTAAAATCCGCCAGAATACGGCGAATTTTAAAACTACTGTATATTCCGCTAGATTGCCGTACATTCAATGTACGGGGCTGATGGCAAATCCGAAAACTGGCCATCGGATTTTGGACGGCATTTTAACATTGCTGTGTAGACCTAGCCGAAGGATGAATGGACACACCACAGTTTTGCTGCAGGTGTATCTGTAGTAAAATATCAAAAATCCGTCACATGGGCATTCAGCCTGGGAAGCAGAAAGAAATAAAATGCGTCATTCTGCCAAGTATAGATAGGTAAGATGGTAATAATTCTACCCACAACTAAAAAACGAAATAGCAATCCAAGTAGAAGTTAGGAAGGCAGATTCCCTTAAATCAATGCTACTTAGTACATTACCTTAATACACTCTAAAGCCATCTTCTTTGCCTCCTGGTTTTCGGTAGAGGGCCCTCTTAGACTAGACTGTTCTGTACCACTGAGGGTCAGCCAGCTGACAAAACTCAGGACTGTAGATTCCCCACTGAGGGAAAAAAAAATCATTGAAAACATAACAGATAAAGCTTGCGTGGCTAAATTCTGATATATAAAGAGGGATTTTCAGATTTGGACAACCTCCACCCAAGAGCTGGGGATCCCTTTGTAAGAGCTGACGCAATCCATATCTATGTCCCTGGTGCACTATATCATGTTAGAATTGTCTTTTTTCCTTTCAACAGGTGCCATTTAATAGTATGATTAATCTGCAGCTTTTTCTGGCAATATCATCACATACACAGGATTTTAGGCACCAAACAAGCAGCATCATTTTTAAAAGGGGTTGTGCACCATTTTGTTACAGAAGCTGTACTAGGAAATTAACCAGTTTTATAAAAAATACTGAATTATGGTATCATATAACGTTCATCCATTGATCTGTATTTTGTACCCATTAGGTATCTACTGAATACCTTTTTCTGCTATAATATTCCACATCTTATTTCATGGGGCCATATTCACAGCTCAATGGCTGGACTAGACTGAACCCAGTAGCAGGCAGCTCTGGCTTATATGCTACCTGGGAAAAATAAACAGGTGCAGCTAATTGCGGAGCAGCAGCTCACACATCCCACTGCTAGGGGAACAATTAGATGATACAAAACTGCACATTAACTGGATACCTATTCACACCAGCAGGCAGAAAAGCCGCAGTATAATGCAGAGAGAGATTGCACAAATGCAAAAATACCAATAAAACAACCACTCACATACCCTCAATGAGGGGAGGTGTTGATGGTACTACAATTGCATATAAATAAGGCGATGCAGAAGGGTTCCATAAATACAGATACGTGTGGTACACCATGCTGGCTTATAGCCCGTTAGTGACACCCATACTATTAGATTAGGCGGGCTACCCAGCACTTTCTGGGTGTCCAACACAAAACTCGGGCACCCTCTGCTCCCCAGCATTCTTGGAAAGATTTCATACTAAGGGATACAAAGCATTATCTACTATTACTACTACTTAACTTCACATACCGGTTTGCAGGAATTTCCTCACGCTGAAGAGAAATCTTTCCATTGGGGTCAACAAAGTCTTAGACCTGAGAAAGAAATGCAGGTTAAAAAAAATATACTTGGATACAAGCATATAACATAATGATACATTTGTCCCATTTTTTTTTTCTTTTGCCTATTTGTGTCCTTTATTTAAAGAGGGGTTTCAGCTCGAACGCTGATGGCATACTGATAGCATATGTCCTCAAAGTGAGAATGGTGTGCGTGTTACATGTGGGGCCCAAAAGTCTGTTAAGAACAGAGAGTCAACCATGCATGTGCGCAACTCTCCATTATTTTCTATGGGAGCCCCAAGTCCAGCTAAACAAACCACTCACCCGTACTAGAAACGACCATAGAACAGAATGGTCAGTTGTGTGCAAGCCCGACCAGCTCTCCACTCTGAACAGAGACTTTTAGGGGCCCATTCCTGAGATAGGTGTGGGTCCCAAAGGAAAGATGCACATTATTCACACTTTGATGGCAAATCTTATCAATCTGCCATTAAAACCCCTTTGATGAATTTTAACAGTAAGGGCTTGTTCACACGGCGTTTTGGATCCTTTTTTGGCTCTTGAAAAGCGCATCCGGAAAGCGGATCCACAAAACGCGCCATTGGATACTTTATTTGGATTCGTTTTGAATGCTTTTTCACTTGCGTTTTACGCATCCGCTTTCCGGATGCGTTTTCAGATCTCTCTCTCATTATATGTCAGCCCCAGCTCCATTCATTATATGTCAGCTCCATTCATTATATGTCAGCTCCATTCATTATATGTCAGCCCCATTCATTATATGTCAGCCCCATTCATTATATGTCAGCCCCATTCATTATATGTCAGCCCCAAGCTCCATGCATTATATGTCAGCCCCAGCTCCATTCATTATATGTCAGCCCCAGCTCCATTCATTATATGTCAGCCCCAGCTCCATTCATTATATGTCAGCACCCAGTCTCATTCATTATATGTCAGCCCATTCATTATATGTCAGCCCATTCATTATATGTCAGCTCCATTCATTATCTGTCAGCTCCATTCATTATATGTCAGCTCCATTCATTATATGTCGGCTCCATTCATTATATGTCAGCTCCATTCATGATATGTCAGCTCCATTCATTATATGTCGGCTCCATTCATTATATGTCGGCTCCATTCATTATATGTCAGCTCCATTCATTATATGTCAGCCCTAGCTCCATTCATTATATGTCAGCCCCAGCTCCATTCATTATATGTCAGCCCCAGCTCCATTCATTATATGTCAGCCCCAGCTCCATTCATTATATGTCAGCCCCAGCTCCATTCATTATATGTCAGCCCCAGCTCCATTCATATTATATGTCAGCCCCAGCTCCATTCATTATATGTCAGCCCCAGCTCCATTCATTATATGTCAGCCCCAGCTCCATTCATTATATGTCAGCCCCAGCTCCATTCATTATATGTCAGCCCCAGCTCCATTCATTATATGTCAGCCCCAGCTCCATTCATTATATGTCAGCCCCAGCTCCTCCACTGTCACCGCTCCCACTGCCGCCGCTCACCTGCGCTCCCGCCGCCGACGCACACCTGCGCCGCCGACGCACAAAAGTGCATCGCCGATCTCCCGTGGGAACAGCGATGCGCTTTTGCCATTCAACTCAATGTTAATCACACTGACAATTGTTAGATCCGTTTTGCGGATCCGTAAAACGGATCACAAAAACGCCGTGTGAACAAGCCCTAACTGTTCTCTCCGTGTCCTTGAAGAGTTAAAATGCTACGGTGAGAGGTCTTTGCGGTTCCTAGATTGTATAATAACAAACTATCAAAAAAAAGCAGCACTCCGACCAACAAGTGTGTGAGCACGGCAGGAATTATCTCCAGCTTGTAAAGGATATTTCTGTCAAATTTGTGGGATGAAATCCAAACAGAAACTTGTACATATACGCACCTCGACCATAGCCTTGGGTAGCAGCTCAGCACGGAACAACTGCAACATGGAGTCCATGATGTTTTTCCAGCCCTCACGTAGAATATCTCCATGCCGGTGTGCAAGGTGGAAAACAGTCTTGGCAGCAATCTGAGCTTTAGGGTTGCTCCCAAAAACAGTGGGCAGATTCTCCACAGCCTAGAAATAATCAAGATGAAATTAATTACGCAGTTATATTGTAAATAACAACCACCAAAGCTGTAGGACTGCACTGGTGGAAACATTACAATCAATATACCGTCATCCCACGGCTTATAGGAACCACTGTTACCCAGAGTAGACAATTGGGTTTAACGGTCAACTTAAATAATACCCATTTACAGTACAGATAGGGCCTCACATGGAATGCATCAACTCACGTCTTTCTCTAACAAACTAGTGGCTTCCAGCACAAGGTAACCTACATACAGCGCAAGCAGAGATTAAAACATACCTGCAATTGTAACACAACTTTAGGAAATATTGTAATACACCTGACCAGAGAGAAGTGCTTCCTTCTTCACTTAAACCCCAGGTTCCTAATCTGTGCACTCTATTGTCTACCTTGTACTCTATTAAGAGGGAAGGGGAGGTGAGGCACAGACACTTTCATAGATGGTGCTGGCTATATAGTGAGGGCTTTATCTCACCTCACTGCTGGACTCACAGCCACACTGCTTTTTATGGACACAGACTTCTATAAGCACCTGTAACCTGGTCTGTAAGTGAAGCAGAAACCGCTTTTCTTTAGAAGATGGACTATATTGGTGATTAATGAGTCAACAGGTCAGGAGGCTAAAGCTTTTTAAGCTTGTCAGTAATAAACAAGCTCATGTGGTGCTGATAAGACACATCAGAGAGCGAGGTCACCATCCTGGCCAGGGTTCTAGAGCAGAGAGGTGACCGGTAACCTAGGAAGACTTGTGTAAACAAGGAGGAGATGAGAACTCCTTTAAAGGGGTTGTCTCACTACAAGAACTGCTTTTTATGTTAAAGATCTTTGCAAAAACAAGTCAATAAGTGTCCATTAACAGTGTCCCACCTATTCCTAGATATCCCCTCTTGTATGGGCTGCATCAGCTCCTCAGGTCGCTATAGCTACAGACCTGTTCAGTCTCTCCTAATAGGCTGCCACCACTGGTTGCTATAGCTACAGACCTGGCTTCTACTGCAGCCTGGTGGAAGCCAGTAAACACGCCCCTGAATTCAGAATGAAACCAAGAAAACAGGACGGCGGTAAGATGAATCAATGTAGTGAGACAACCCCTTTAACTCTGAAATGAGGAAAAATCCGAACAGCAATGCATTTGGTAATCTTTATTTACCTTTACCTACATGTTTATAGATATTCAATGTGCTAGAAATTCCCATATATAATCGGTTGTCCAATTATTACCCTCTCATTATGCATTAGACCGAAAAAAAAAAGACCTCTAAACTATGCAGAGTCTCCAACAACAAAAAAACAACCAATATATAACCAAACAACCAAAACAAAGAATGGATGCCGAGAAAAAAGTAAACAAGTTACAAGAATGTTTCTCTTCTTTATCCAACATCATTACCGCAATTATACGGCACTTTATTTTGTAGTTTGGATTATGCAACTGCTCGTCTTTGTATATGATGGTCATGGATATGAAACTACAATGGATTGCTTTCTTCAGGTCTAACACGTGTGGATTCTTCTATTATGACATTCAATAGCGCTGTATGATGTACCTGCCTTTTTCCTAATAAACGCATCTTGAAATTTGAAAAATGTTACAATAATTTTATTGAGTTGAGAAATATAAAATACATAAAGACAAAGGACATAAATAAAAGAAAACTATCAATAACTGGTGGGTGCATCAAACAAAAATAGAATAGGACCATATACCTGGAAGAGAGAGACATGGACCGCCCATCCTCACTATACATTGATAGAATAGTATTACTAGTTCCACCAGAACTGCCCCAACAAAATCGGTGATTCTGGTGAAACGCGCTTTGGGTTGAACTGGTTGGTGAATTCAGATTTGTGTCTCCTCTCTTGCTTTTACATAATACTTTAGGAAGGTTTTTAGTACCATATTTACATCTGTTATATGTGTCTGACTTTTTGCATATGCTTACACCCCACTGTACGCTACATGTATTTTCCGATATTTTGGGCTTTTAACTGCATGTTGTGGAGAGAGAGATTCTTATACAAATAATATTACTGTTTATTCTATTAATTCTACTTTTGTCTGATACATCCACCAATTATTGCTATTTTTGTCTTTTTATGTGTCTACGTCTGATGTCGTCTATTTTAGCCCTATTTATGTGTTACACATTTTGCGTTATTGTTTTTTTTGCATTCAATAAAAATATTGCGATTTTTACTTTTTTTCTCGCCATCTTTGTCATTTTGGTTGTTTGTTTTTCTCCATATGTTTAACATTAACCTGAAAGTTACATGCGGACATCAGCTGCTGGCCAAACACTATAGAAATGACAACCTAGATGGTAACACCAAATCTAATGGTGCCTCAAGTTATAATGCCTGGCACTACTGACCGGCAGGACAAGGTGGTGCAGCCACATGCTGCTTCCAGCCACCTATTGGGTGACTGCCACATGCGGGGATGATCACTATTACAGGGCCCAAAACATGGTAATGTTGGGACCAGTCTATTGATCTTCCTAGGGTGTAACAGGGTTCAGATTATGTAAGTAAAGGTTCCAGTTGGGGTTATCCTTTAGGGACGGTTTCTTCGAGGTTAGGCTATAGGATTTTTGAAGGTCTTGGTGTTGAAGGGTGTTATAGAGTCAGCTGCCCTGTGTATTGTCTTGCATCACTGCACATATTTGGCACAAGACTACCATATTTCTGATGCCTGTGATTTGCATGGTCTTACGGCATTGTATGTGCTTCAAACAGTCAACTCCACTTATTTTACTGTGTATTTATTAAACGTTAAGTATTAGTTGTTTTCATTCTCCATATTTTTGTATTGTTCATTGAGGATTGGAGCCTGTTGTTCTTGGTCACAAATCATTATTTTGGCTATGTTCACACAGCTTAAAATGGGACGTATTGCAGTCTGTACTGCGCGAGTTACGGCTGGAATACGTCCCAGTCATTACGGTAATCCCCAGTTCTCATAGAGAACTATGGATTACGCCTCTTCTCCCCGCTCGACGAATCCGTTGCGGGGGGAGACAAGTAACATGTCATTTACTAGCGGTGTATACGCGCCGCTAGCAATGATAGTCTATGGGCCAGCGAGGTGCCGCCCCCCGCTCCCGCCCCCATGGCGTAATTGCGGGGCATAATTACGCCTCGCAAATAAGCCGTGTGAACATAGCCTTTGTCTCAAGTTACAATGGCCTCAGGTTGCAAAATTTTCATCTTGCAACGGTCTTTTCTGGGACACTGTATGTTGAGCATTGTGTCAAGATACAACATCTGTATTAGTGAGGTGCATGCAGTCATTGGTGGTCAATAGTGCCTCTCTACAGTACAGTGTGGTACTACATGTCCTGTACTGCTCTTACATGTATTAGTGAGGTGCATGCAGTGATTGGCGGTCTATAGTGCCTCTCTATAGTACAGTGCGGTACTACATGTCCTGTACTACTCTTACATGTATTAGTGAGGTGCAGGTAGTGATTGGTGGTCTATAGCGCCCCCTACAGTACAGTGCAGTACTACATGTCCTGTACTGCTCTTACATGTATTAGTCGGGGTGCATGCAATAACTGGCGGTTAAGTAGCCTCTCTACAGTCCAGTGTGGTATTAAATGTCCTGTACTACCGGTATATTTGCCAGGATGAGCGGCTACTTTGGGCACCATTTTCTGGTACATTGTGTATAAAGTTCACGGCCCAAAAAAGCTCCTGTCCTTATCATAGAAAGTGATTTCCAGCAGCTCCTTCTGCCTGTTATATGGGAGGAATTGCTCATTATTGTTTTATCTACTTAATTTTCTTTTTCTGCATTATGTTGTTGACCACTTACCAGTTTTTCATAGAGTTGTGATTTCAACATGCAATAATTATTGCTTCTGGGACAATCATTGTATGTGAGGGACCGCTGTACATTATATTTGTAGATATCCACGCCTGTACTAAAATGCAGCTGATGCGCATGTGTCATACAGTCGCAAATCTCAAACACAATCTTACCTCGCTACTAAGAGTTGTAAACTTGCAGAGAGAAATGATGAGATTGTCAAAAACGTCACTCAACCCATAGTGTGCAGATATCATTGCACATTTCCTAAAACAATGTGAGATACAGGAATTTAGAATACCAGAACAGAGGAACATAAAAAGTAAGACATCAATAACTATTTCATCTGACAGAAGACTCAGATTTTAGGCTACTGTGGACAAACAAATCTGTATGTGAATGCACCATTTTATGAGACATGCCTGTAGTTGACCACAAACAACATGCTTTTGGTTTGCAACGTGCTGGGAGAATTATGTACTAGGTAAATACATGGATGGGAAGAAAGTTTGTAGAGTACAGCTTTAGTGAATTGCTGCAAAAGCTTGGAAGAGGCACCATTTGGAAACATCTGCCCTTTAACATACAGCCGTTTTGCCACTTCCTGTGGTGTTAAGGGGGTTTTCTCAGCTGTCTGTTTCACAGAGCCTGCTCTTCACTGCCAGCTTTAGTCTACAACTTCCTGTCCAGGTTGTGAGCGGTTTTACAGCAGTGACTGACATTTCAGCCCTGCTATTGCTAGCTGAGCCTGTTAGAGGGACATTGTTGATGTAGGGTCCTAAACTAAAGTTCAGGGCTGCAGAGCTCTGAAGGGTTAGGTTAAGTCAGTAAGAAAGGTAAACAAGCTCATGATGATAAGAAACAGCAGGGAGTGACGTCACCATCCTGGCCGGGGCTGCTACAGCAGGGAGAGGTGGTCGATAACTAGGGAATCTTCTGTACAAAAGCAGGAAATCAGAACTGCTCTAACTTTGAAAGAAAGCAGAATCAGAACAGCAATGTGTTTGGAAGTAAAATCTGAACAGTACTTGGCAATAATCTTTATTCACCTTTGCCCACACGTTTAAAGCTGAATCAGTGTGGTGAGAATACCCCATTAAAGTGTACCTTGGAAACTAGCATTTTAGGCCAGTCAATAAACATTAAAGGGGCATTACCCATCTCAAAGTGGTAACATATCCCTTTCCTCAGTTCCCCTGCACAATGAGTAGGCCCGCCACTGTTAAGCAATGAAAAAACGGTGAGTGTGTCTCCGGATCGTATTAGCCGTGGTGCTCATATGTCAGACCCAACAGATCATAAAGTTATGCAATATCCTAGAATGTAAATGTTCGATCCAGGTCGTTGCAGTTTGGATATATTTATCTGTCGTCCCATTTGGGTGCTCAATTTGGCCCAGGTGTTTTTAACAAGCAAGAGACTGCATAAGGGTTACTACCCATTTTATCTCATTCATGGCGAGATGTGCTTTTGCGATCTGCCCTCTTGGC
Source organism: Phyllomedusa bahiana (assembly GCA_025379985.1). Classification (NCBI taxonomy): domain Eukaryota; kingdom Metazoa; phylum Chordata; class Amphibia; order Anura; family Hylidae; genus Phyllomedusa; species Phyllomedusa bahiana. The sequence continues at coordinate 22,911 of JAODAL010009599.1, read as the reverse complement.
TGTGGTGCTGTGTGGCAGCCATCGTTGCTGTGACTCTACCTGTGAGGTCCTGTGACTCCAAGCCAGGGGCCTAGGCCTTGTAACAAAGGTGGGATACTTTGTGGGATACTGGGTTGCTGACCTTGCTGGAGGGTGGTGTTGTTGCTGTGGTCACCATTTAGTGTAGGAACCCACTTAACATGAGCCGTGAAGTGGCAAATGGGCTTATAAACCTTAATGAAAATTCAGCTAAGAACCTAAGAATGACTATTTCTGTAAATTTTAACTTAGCAGCAGCAGACCACACAACATGTGGCTGTGCTGTCCAGATCTTATTTTCTACAATTTGGATAAATCCAAGTGACATGCCACCAATTCATTAAAAGCACCAATATGCTGAATGACCCTGGTACGTTAATTCTAATAATTATTAAAACTGCCCCTAAGCTTTAATCAAAAGATTTAATCAGTGCTTAAACAAAAAACATTAAAAAGGGCAAATTTACTAAAAGTCTAATACTTAGTGTCACATTTTACGAGGCAGACTAAGAATGTGTCACATTTCTCACACTCATTCTGTTTAATAAGTTTGGTGAATTTTCAACACCATTTTCTAATGTTATACCACCTGCTAAAGCATACCTCCAATGATAGAACAGCTTTCCAAAAATAAACAGAACAAGGCTAAATAATATTGTAGGGTTATCTTATTATTGTAGGTTATAGGCTTCTGAGGAGATGGGTTTTCAGGTTGCTTTTGAAGCTGGTGAAGGTGGAGGAGAGTCTGATGTGTTGGGGCAGTGAGTTCCAGAGTGTGGGGGAAGCACGGGAGAAATCTTTGAGCAATTGTGTGAGGAGCTGGTAAGAGGAAACTGGAGAAGGTTCTGTGAGGAGCGGAGATTGCGTGAGGGATGGTATCTAGAGAGTACGGAAGAGAGGTATGGAGGAGAGAGGTTATGGAGATTTTTGTAGGTCATGGATAGTAATCTGAACTAGATGTGGTAGGCACTGGGTAGGGACTGACAGAGGGGAGAGGCACAGGAGTAACGAGGAGAGAGGTTAATCAGACGGGCAGCAGAGTTGAAGATGGTTTGGATGGGAGAAAGCGTGCTAGACGGGTGGCCACAGAGGAGGATGTTGCAGTAGTCTAGGCGGGAGATGACAAGGGCACGGACAAGTATTTTTGTGCTATTAAAGTTAAGAAATGAGTGGATTTGAGAGATATTTATCGGGTGGAGGCAAGGCTTGGATGTGTGGTTTGAAAGACAGAGAGGAGTCAAATGTTATCCCAAGGTAGTGGACTTGCGGAGCCAGAGTGTACAGCCGTTGACAGTGATAGAGAGATCAGGTGGTGGTATAGAGGGGATGGTGGAAAGATGATAAACTCCGTTTTCTCCACATTTAGTTTAAGGAGACGGGAGGAGAAGGAGGATGTGAACGAAAGATAGTCTGGGATCCGGGAGAGTAGAGAGTTAACATCTGGACCAGAAATGTAGAGTTGGGTGCCGTCAGCATACAGGGGATCTTAAAAGCCATGTGAAGCTATGTGCTGACCCAGGCCAAGAGTGTAGCTAGAGAAGAGTAGTGGGCCCAAGACAGACCCCTGGGGGACACCAGAGAGCGGGCAAGAGCAAGAGGTGGTGCGGGAGTGAGAGACACTGAATGTCCGTTCAGTGAGGTACGAGGAGATATAGGAGAGGGCCAAGTCTGTGATGTCGAGGGAGGAGAGGATGTGTAGCAGGAGTGAACAAGTCTAAGGGCATGTTCATACGGCGGGTTTGGCCGTGGGTTTCGGCACGGTTGCTCGTGTCTCCAGACTAGGTTTATAGGCGTGGTCGCGGCGCGGCTGGGGCATGGTTTTGGGCACAGTTTGCGGTGAGGTTTTCACCCATACAAATTAATAGGCAGGACAAAACCCGCGCCCCAACCGCGGCAAAAAGCACAGCGAAACCTGCACCGAAGACTCGCTGCAAGAATTGACAGGAGACTTCTCAAACACGCGCGGCAAGGCCGCGGACAAAACTGCGTTGTGTGAATAGCAACGCGGTTTCCCATAGGAAACCATGTAATGAACTGGGGGCGTTTGAGGTGCGATTTAGACGAGGTTTTGGCCGCGGCAACCGCGGTGTCGTGAGGCTTTAGCAGTAACTAGGTTATTGGGGACTTTGGTTAGGGCAGTTTCAGTAGAGTGGTGGAGTCGGAAGCCAAATTGCAGCGGATCAAGAAGAGAGAGTTGGTAGAGAGATGGGAGGACAGTTGCTGTTCAAGGAGTTTAGAGGCAAATGAAAGCAGTGAGTTGGACAGAGAGCAGGGTCAGGTGATGGTTTCTTTAGGATGGCTGTGATGGTAGCATGTTTAAAGCAGGGAGGGAAGATGCCAGAGGTTAACGATAGGTTGAAAAGATGAGTGAGGGCTGGGATGAGGTGGGATGGCAGTGGGTCAAGATTACAGGTGGTGAGGTTGGATTTGGACAGTAGAGAGGAAAGCTTGCCAGGAGTAACAGTGGAGAAGCAGATTAAGGGGGAATAGTATTGTGCAGGTGTAGAAGTGGGCTGTGAGGACTGTGCCGATATAGAGGTGGGGACTGTGCCGATATAGCGGTAGGCGGCGGGGGCAGTGGGGCAAAGCTTTGTCTGATGGGGTTGATCTTGTGTAGGGAGTGGCAAAATCATCTGCTGAGAGAAGAAATGGGGGAGGAGGTGCTAGGGGACGGAGGAAGAGAGTTGAAGAGTGTTGAATAGTTGTCTGGGGTTGTGCGACAGAGAGGATATGAGAGTGGTAAACTAATCCTGTCTGGCAGAGTCAAGTGCAGATTTAATAGTGTGTAGCGATTGTTTGTATGAGGTGAAGTCGTTGGTCGAGCGGGTTTTCTTCCATCGGCGTTCAGAAATTCTGGAAGCTCGCCTCAGCTGTTTAGTTGAATCTCTGTGCCAGGGTTGTCTGTTGATTTTGCGGGTTCCGTTTTGCGTAAGAAGGGCAACAATCAAGAGTGGAGGTGATTGTGTTGTTGTAGAAAGTAGGGGCTGCATCTGGATCATCAAATGAGGATATGATAGAAAGAGGTGCAAGAGAGTTTAGAGAGAGTGCGAGGGTTAAGGTTTTATAGGTTCCTGTGTACTAGATTTGAGACAGGAGGAGTGGAGATGGTGGAGAAGGTAAGCAGATTGTGGTCAGATATGGGGTGGGGAGAGTTTGAGATGTTAGATAGGAGGCAGAGGCAGGTGACGATGAGGTTCAGTGTGTGTCCATCTTTATGAGTGGCTCCTGAGGTCGACTGGGAGAGGCCGAAAAAAAAGGAGAGTGACAGGAGCTTGTTGGCAACAGAGTGGTGGGTGTCAATGGGAATGTTGAAGTCTCCCATGATAATAGTAGGCATGTCAGTGGAAAGAAAGTGGAGAATCCAGGAAGCAAAATGGTCAAGGAAGGCAGTGGCAGGGCCTGGCGGTCGGTAGATAACAGCCACTTAGAGGTTGGAGATGCAGACAGAGTCCACCTCAAAAGAGGGGAGTGTGAGGGAAGGTAGGGGTGGAATAGGGACAAAGGAACAGGTATCTGACCTGTTCACTCATACCACAAAAAGAATCCATCTTGAAGAGGAGATGAATCCCAGCTTCAGAGCTCAGGTAACAGACCCCCATAAAATCCTACAAAAAAGGGGAGGGAAAGGAGAGGCACAGAGATAGAGAAACAAACATGGTGCAGGCTGTATACAGAGTTTTATTTCACCCCAGGGCTGGACTCACAGCTACACGGCTCCTTACTCCTATCTAACGTTCTCCATGCTGCTGCTTGCGAGTACCGTTCACTTCCTCCCCTCTCCATAAATTTCTATAAACACAGTGATTTAAAGACTGTGTGCACAAATAAGAAAGCAACAGAGCGGAAGAAAAGGCAGCTGATAAAACAAGGAACCCTTTTTGTCCAATAAGATGCATTACAAAGTTTCTTATTGCTGATAGTGTTGGTTTATGGAAAGTTGTTTAATAAAATTGGAGGTACGCTTTAAGTCAATATTTTGGCACACAGTGTTTACTCCACGGCCATACCCTTATCTTCTAGATCACACTCTTATGCTTAGCCGTGCTTTCTTGTTTAGCAAAGGCGTGGAAAGTATCATATGCCAGAATTCCAGTGCAACTGCAATAGTAAATTTGCCCCAGTATCTTTCATGTTAAGTAAATAAAACTAGCCCCCCAAGTTTTAGCAGGGTAATCCACTTAATTACCTGAATCCAGATATGGCTTTCTGAATTATGGACTCTTCCATGCTCTTGTCAAACACGTATGACAGTGCAGCAATAGTTGGCCCCCAGGTCATAGTGAAGAGATCATGGTCATAGCTTCCAGGTGTTACATGCAGGAAGATGCCTTCAGGTGTTGCACCTCTATGCAGCAGCACATTCCATACGTAATTTTCCTTGACCAGACCAGTTTGTTCCTCAGGCATTACTATTTCATCATTCCTGAAGAGAACAGGTAATACACATTCAGGTTAAAATGCACGCCTATAAAGACCGCACATCAAATTACTGCATCACAAGTGCTGTTAAAAACGCATGCTAATTTTTCCAAAACCATTTTTTTACTCCAACAGAACTGCACCCTTAATATTGTATTTAACCATTTCTTAATCTGGGCAACACTTGCTGAACATCAAAATCCCTCCCATTAGAACAGGTTGAAAAGGGGAGAATTTTAACGTTGGAAAAGACTGAAAGACACCGCTAAATGGACGTTACTTGTAGATTTGGGTGAAACTTTCACTCTTTATACTGCAATAGGAGAAAGTTGCAGCAAAACTGAAATGCCAGTAGGAGTTCGTTCACTCAATTCATTTTAACGTGTTATTCATGGCCCGTCCGTGTTGTACTTCACACAGTAAAAGAAAAGTGAATTTTCATTCTTTTGAGCGGATCCTCACCTGAATCTGCTCTGGAGAGGAGTGGTGGAGGGGAAACATTTTAGCTCTATTGCAATGGAGCTAACCCGCGTCCAAACCAGAGGCGTAAAATGTCTCTGTAAGTTAAAATCCACGTTGTTGCCTCGGATCTCTGCATAGGAAACCACCTCGGAAGCACATCAGACTGAAAAGTGTGAACTCAGTGTCATGTAACTAGTTGTCTGGCAATCGGGCAGACCATGCAGTTTAGTTTAAGAGTTGTCACGCTGAGGTGAAGAGGACTGTGAAACCCATGAATGGCACTAAAGAGGAACAAGGTTCTATGAAACGCTTTGTGTGGGCAGGTGGTGTGCCAGCAATACAAATTGATCTCAGTATTGGGAAAGAGTTCTCTCTCGTAGAGTCATCCACCATGGGACTTAAAAATTACAAAATTGTCTGTACTAGTGTGATGGACGCAGAGCGACCATGAGAAATGAAGAAAGAACCAAGGAACCGATTTGAGAAACGTACTTTCCACAATAGGCACTGGTATGCGCTGCAATACGCCGCGTGAATATACCCTTAGGATCCAATTTTGGATCTGAAAATCGCAATCAAAAACGCAGCGGCAATCGGATCCTAAACGGAGTCCAACAAGTATCCAAGACGCAGCTGTGTATCGTGTTGGATGCAGCAGGATCGCACCCTATAGTTTAAAATAGGGCTCCTGCTGTGTCTATCGGACCAAGGATTGACATGACAATTTTTGGAACGGATCCAAAAGACGCAGTGAGACGCATCGGCGATCACCAGTGAGAATGTTGCTGCAGTGTTTCAAGTTAAAAGCAATGTAAATCACACTGCTATTTATTAGATACGTGTTTTGGGTCCATTTGGGGTTCGACAGACAGATCCAAACACGTATCTAAAAGCGTATGGTCACATGGACTCAACACGCCGTGTGACCATACCCTTATAGTCAACAGCGCCATGTAAATGAATATAATAAATAAATGTATTATACGCTGGAATAAAACAATTATATCACAGGATGGGGCACTAGGAATAATGCTTTAATATACTGAATAACGTTGTTCTGACAAAGTATTTCCAAGACATACTTTGGAGTGCTTTCTCGCTCCAGTATGCAACACTAGGGGAATTTCTACTATTTTATTATACCTGTATAGTGGTAGGTCTATATAAAATTCTATTTATTTTCTTGCACTTTATGGTTTGTAAATGTATTGAATCTTTTTTCTTGTTTTTATACTTTTTCTTATTATTTTTGCATTGAGTGCAATGGAACTTTTCTATTTGCTTATGTATTCTGTACTATTGAATCACGGTTTGAATATGTTTTTTACTTTATCATGGTCAGAATACCTCTATTCAATATAATACTTTGCCCCTTTGCGCATTTGTTTCATGAATGGTCTTACTTTTTAAGTGATTTTAAGTGTTTCTGAGCTGAGCCTGGCATCAAAGCACACCCACTAAGTGTGACATAATGTCCAGTGAGGCCATGTGATCAATGAACGTCACACAGTTTGCAGGGGATGGGGAGAGGGGAGGACAGGGCTCTGTCTGGTACTGCACAGCTGAACATGTAAATATTTTTTATGAATTACAAAAATTAATATAATACACTTGTAAACCCTATAACAAATAAAAAGATAGTCCTGAATAACCCCTTTAAGTACTAAAACATAAAAGGCAAGCTCTACAAATCTGGTATCAGAGGAATCGTACCGAACTACAGAATACAGATAACATGCCACTTCTACCGAACAGCGAACTCCATAAAAAAAAACAACCTGCAAAAATGGTGCAATTGTAGGCTTTTTTTCACGTTCTACCTCACATAGAATTTTTGGGGGCGTTTCCCAGGACATTATATGATATGCTCAATGGTAAAAATAAAAGAGTTATAACACTTTGAAAGCAGGAGGGAAAAAAAAACAAACTGCAAAACTATAATTTATTTTTAGGTCGTATCACCAAACGAGAGCCCTAGAAGCCTTAAAGGGGTTTTGCCACAATCTCATTTCATGCATCCAGCTCTTCAGCTCTGTGTGCTCAGAAGGGGGCGTGTGTGATTTGTTTGAATTGCATATCATGTGACCCAGCAGGATGACATCACCAGGCCTTCTCTCTCTAGTGAAAGAAAGGTCTGTTAATGTATATTGTGGCTTTCTGCATGCTGGTGTGAATTAGTACCTAGAGCATTGGCTCATTAATATCCGGCACCTGCTTATCTTTCCCATGCAGCATTTGGGCCAGAGATGCCTGCTGTTGGGATTCAGTATATCTTTCAGCCATTGAGCAGTAAGTGTAGCGTTGTTGTTTTCTTTGGTAATTTATGTCCCATTTTTTTTGTGGTTTTGTTTTTAATAGTGTAGGGACTTGCAAGAAATGAGGAGCCTTGCCGGGGCTTGCAAGCTTGCTATACTGTAGCTACCGTATCAACTAATACCTCATATTTTTCCAGCATGTTATTATATATTTTTTTGCCCTAAAACACTTGGGAGCTTAGGGTACAAGTATTTTGTGCAGGACACCTTCTAAGTGCTGGGAAGCCTGCCCATTTGAATATTATGGGCGCTATAGGCTTTTACTCAGCATGGTGTTCCTGTATGAATGGCGTTACCCTTTGCATCGCCTTATCTATGGCATTCTCCCTATGTGTTATATTGTGGCTTTCTGCATGCTGGTGTGAATTAGTACCTAGAGCATTGGCTCATTAATATCCGGCACCTGCTTATCTTTCCCATGCAGCATTTGGGCCAGAGATGCCTGCTGTTGGGATTCAGTATATCTTTCAGCCATTGAGCAGTAAGTGTAGCTTTGTTGTTTTCCTTGGTAATTTATGTCCCATTTTTTTTGTGGTTTAATGTATAGAGTAGTTATGAATAGCTACACTGTAGCTCAGAGGTAAAGTTTTTACTTGGTTCAAATCCCTGCAGGAACTTAACCTTTGGATTTTTTTTCTCTTTATCAATGCACAGACCTCATTGAGGTTTCTTTTTTTTTTATTATTTGCACTGTTTGACTTATTATAACTAGTCCAAAGGACAAGAGTAGAGTGACAGCACCTGGGGTTGAAACACTCAGTAGCTGCCTGAGAGGAGAGGTGATGTCTGAGCATGTGCGACCAGGACTGAGGAGCTCTCATCCCTGGTCGTATCCCCTGGCGATGAGCTGTAAACAATGGATCACTAAAGGAGCAGCCACTACAAAAACGGTGCACAATTTTTAATAATGATGAATGGTGAAAATGATTATTATTTAATTTTCAAACTTTCCCACGTCAATTTTACGTGGCAAAACCCCTTTAAGGCTCAAGCTACAAGGAATTGCAAACCCTATACCAACTACATTGGTCAATATTTTATTTTTTTAAAGCGAGGGAAATAAAAGCATTCACAGCACATCATGCCGCCTCCAAATGGCAACCAAAATTGTCTTCTGGCAGCAAGGTGGCATTATGCCTTCATATGCAAGACCGTAGCTTTCGCTGATCGCAAATAATTCATTTTTCACACCAAGCCAGTGCCACCTAAGGACGGATGATCACTGGCTGTGCTAAAGTGCAGAAGTGTGTACATCACCCAAGACATTCCGAGACTGACCTCCTTAAAGCTCCTAGTATGAAAACGAGAAATGAAAGCAGAGGATTGCCAGAGATCACATCCTGTCTCCTGAGCATGGTAATCCCCGGAGCTTTGAAGTCTCTGGTGTTGGATTTACTGAGCAGACTGGATTTCAGAGTATTTCTTAAGCCCTAGCTGCCTATAAACAGCTGTGGGCACGGACTTCTTAACAGCTAGACAAGGTGCAGCGACAACAGAGAAGAATTAACAGGAACCTGATCAACTGCTTATGTGGACTACAGAGTCCAGGCGAAAGAGAAAATAAACACCCTATCAAACCCTTCGAGACGCTAGTAATATCCTGACCCTACACTGCCGTGCTTTTGTAGCACAATCATTCTGCTAGTAACAGGAAAGAGAACAGACTTTCCATTTTGCACAAAAAGGTACTTTGCAGCTGAATCCCATTTCACAAAGCTTTCTGTGTTCCCAGTTTTACCACTTTCCTTCTGTTTTCGTTTGATATTAGGCCACACAAAGATGAACTTCACCACTCCTATGGCAAAACAGACAGTGGAGTCACATTATTAGAACCACTTCCTACTTTGGACGTCAGCAGTGCGCAGGTCAGTCAGGAGTGGTGAGCTGGCTTGGCGGGTGTAGGAGGTGTGGATAGGCTGTCTGCACACATATCCCTCATTGCTGTCATGGGCAATAGAGGTGATTTATCAGAGTTGCAAAAAGGGATGATTATTGACTTTTGGGTCAAAGGGTGGAAGTATTTCCGACACTGAAATTTTTTGGACTGTTGGTGGCGTGGCAATAGGGTATTGTGAGTGGACAAATGGCGCCATTGTAAATAAGCGATGTGGAAACTGCGGAGCACAACACGCCCCTGACGCAAGAGGTGAACGTTGGCTACGAAGGTGTGTAATGGCAACATACATGCTACAGTGGAGCAGCTCACTACTAAAATGAACCTGTTGTCTAACGCAACAGTTCAGAGAACCCTACTGTGTATGGGGCTCCGAAATAGATTGATGGTCACTAAGTTAAATCAACAAAAAAGGCTTCAAATTTTCATGGCATTATCTGAGCTGGACCTCTGCTGATTGGCAAAGTGTTGGCTTCTCCAATCATTGTTAGTTTGTTAGTTATGTTTTTGCTTCATAAAAAAGCTAGATGTTGGAGTGTCAGGCGGGAAACAGAGGACAAACATCCTGCAACCATTGCTGAAAGAACAGAAGCTGTTGATGGCAGCCTTATAATCTAGGGAATATTTTTGTTGCATTCTCTTGGTCACTCATCCATGTGGAAGGCGCTCTCAACCAATTTGGGTGGGAATCCATCATTGCAGATCATGTACACCCATACACACGGATTGCCTTTTCTGGGGTGGATGAGATCTTCCAGCAAGACAATACATGTCACACGGCTAGAAATGTCCCGCATTGGTTGGAAAACTTAGGCTTTGTCTACACAGCATGGTATTTTTGTTGGATTCAGTATTAAGAATTCACCGAAAATCCGATGGTACACAGTGCTGTGTAGACTGCAATGAAAACACTGTGCTGTAGTCTATACACCACAGATTTTTTCTGGTTGGTTTTAAAATCCGCCAGCTCCCGGCGGATTTTAAAACCTGCTGCATATTCCATCAGATTGCCGACTGATTCCCATACATTCAATTCAGTGTCCAAATCAACCGTGAACATACCCTAAGACTTCCCAATACTACCCTGGCCTAAGTCCCCAGACCTGAACCCAACTAAACATCTGTGGGAGCCACTGGATGGATCCTCCAGTACCTGTGGGATGAAGTCAGCATGGCTCCAAATATCTGTGACAACCTACCATGACCTTATCGAATTGCTACCAGCCCATTTAGCTGCTGCCATGCTGCACATGGCAGGTACTTTGGATAATAGTAGTTGGTCATAATAATGTAACTCTAATGTGTAGTATAAAATTGGAAAGGGAACCCACTCCTGTTGGCACACTAGCCTGTGGCCCCATATGTTGAAAATCTGTTTTTTCTACTTTGCCTCTGTTTACCTAGTGAGAAGCTCGAATGACTTAGAGTGAAACACATCTAGGAATTGGAGGATATCATCTCTGGGTATTAATTTGTACAGATATTAGAGATACTTGATTAGGGTAGGTGAGGGTGTATATTTGCGGGATCGCTCTTTTCAGGACATTGTTTCCCGCTAAGGGTCACATTTTTCTTTGGATAAAAGGAATGGTGGTAGGAATAATTTACACTATTTCGTCCAGAGATTTTGAAATAACTAATCTATACTCCAGGACGTACGTCTATCTATGGACTGGAGGGATTTCATTACCCGGTGACGTACGTCTTTGAATGGTTGGTGAGTCCAAAAAGTAATGTATTTAATTATAATTGAAATTAGCAAAAGTTTTATATTGGTGTCCTTTTTTCATATCTGTGCATTGATTTGTAGGATACTTTTTTGTATACTTTCTTTTTCTTCTGTCTAATGTGTAATATAAAACACTTTTTCAACTACACTGATTGGCACATCAACAGTCATTAATGCAGCAATAACCAAATAGGGGAAAGACAAGATTACCAACTTACTTGATGGCATGGTAAATATCTTCAAGCATATCTTGGTCAAAATCTTTCCCTCCATTGACACCTTTCAAATTTTTCCTGAACTCCTAAAGATTAAAAAAAACAAAAAAAAATAAAAAACAAATAAAAGGAAACCGTATTAAAAATATTAAAAAAAAAACTTTACCCAGAAATAATAATCCTTCTACAACTGCAACAAATTCAGCAACATTTAAACAAGTAAAACGACAAGCAAAACAAATGAACAAACTAAACAATAATGTCATCGACAAAGAAAGGGAATGACATAATGGGTACAAGAAAACATTTATTGTAGCAAAAACTGTGGTAAATAAAATGTGTCCTGAATGGCACATATCTAATAACTGCACTGCTGCTATCATCTGATCTGCATCCGTCTCCATCACATAAACCGGACTTATTTTTATCTACTAGAAAAAAAACAATAAAGGTTCCCAATGAATGACTGCAAGCAGAGGTGCTGAAAGCTGTAACGAATGTATCCAGAAAAATATAGGGAAATTGTATAACTTTCTATTGTATAATCAATAAGCTTTATATTAAAACTGTACTGCCTCTAACCTCTACCGCCGCAGTCAGTTTTGTCCTTTATGACAGAGCATCTTTTTGTGTCGCTTAATGTGGGAACAACTTTTTAAAGCTTTTACCTATCCATGTGATTCAGAGACTCTTTTCTCAGGACACACTGTGCTTTAAGTTTGTGATAAATTGTGGTCCGCACAATTCTTATTTGTGAAAAATATCAAAATGTGATAATTTGGGAAAAAAAGAGCCATTTTTCAAACTGCAGAACTTTGTGTGTAAAACAGATCGTTATACCACACAAAATAGTTTGTAACTAGCATCCGCCATAAGTCTACTTTATGTTAGCATTATTTTCTAAAACTTTGTAACAATATTTTACATTTTCAAGAAAATTTGCAACACAGATGTTTTTTTTTTTTAGGGACCAGTTCATTTCAGATATGGCTTTGAGAGGCCTGTATGTTAAACACCCACATAAATGACACCATCCCAAAAACTGCACCCTTTAAGCTCTCAAAATTACATTTAGGAAGTTTGGTAACAGGAATTAAAGCAAAGTGGAGGTGAAATTTAAAAAAATTTATTGTAGATTTTCAATCCATTGTTTACTTGAGCACAATAGAGAACAGGGAAATGCAACTTAATTTAGATTCCCACATGTTTCCCTAGTGCGCTATTTGACTCACAATAGGTGGAGCACCTACTGGATTTGGGGGTCTTATTTTATTAGAATACTTTTTAGACCACATTCCAGGTTTGTGGGTAACCTAAGGTGCTAAAACTCAACACCCCTAAAAAGACCTCATTTTGGAAACTACACCCCTTACGAAATATATCCAGGGGTATAGAAAGTATATTGGCCCCACAGGTGTTTCACAGATATTTTTAGCATTAGGCTGTAAAAATGAAAACTTTACCTTTTTAGACGAAAATGTTCATTTTCACAATAATTCTGGAAAAAACACACCAACCCAAAATTTTCTTACGCAATTTCTTCCAAGTTTGGCAAAATCCTCTAGGTGGGTGTAAACTGCTGTTTGGGCGCATGGCAGGGTGTACAAGGGAGGGAGCGCTATTTGGCTTTTGAACGGCAGATTTTTGTGGGTGCCGTGCTGCATTTGAAAAGCCCTGAAAGTATCAGAACAGGTGAAACCTTCCAGAAGTCACCCCATTTTGGAATCAACACCCCTTGGGGAATTCATCTAGGAGTGTGTTGTGTACTCGGTTGCACAGTTTTTTAGCACTGGGCAATGAAAATGGGGGAAAAAAAAATAACAAATAAACCCCAGCCGCTCCGCCCTAGTTTTTACAAGGTTCGCTGTGAGGTATAAATGATATAATAACTTTACTATGCAGGTTAGTACAAACAACCTTGGTATTATTGTGGGGAACATATGACTTTTTGATCGCCTCTTCATTTATTTGAGAGGCAAGATTACTAATTATATTTTTTTACAGTTCTCGCCATGCAGTAAACAACATGTTCGTTTTACTCTGTGGGGCGATACAATTACAGCAACACCATTTCTAGATTATTTTTTTTTATTGTTGTAGTACTTTTTTAAAAAATTTTTTATAAGTGTTCAAATTAATGTTTATGAATCACTATATTACAATGAACATAACTATTACTTTTCTGTTGCTGGAGCAGTGTAAGGGCTTTTTTTTGTAGGACAAACGGACCCTTTCACTGGTACCATTCTGGGATTCACATGACTTTCTAATCGTTTTTTATTCCATTTTCTGTGCAGCAGGATAAACAGCAGCAATTTTTTAAATTTTTTTTTCTCTTTTATGGTGTTTATCGTGCGGGTTAAACAACATTACAGATTTATAGCCTAGACTGTTACGCACGCAGCAATACCAAATGTGCAGGTTTTTTATTTTTGAGATCTTTTTCAAGGGGAGGTGGTGATTTGTATTTGTAATGGGAAAATGGTAGGGTGTGTGATATACTGTATTTTTTTGTTTTACTTTTTTATTTTTATTACTTGTCCCCATAGGGGACTAGACTCCCCGATCTATCGACAGCTGCTACAATACATAGCTATACATGACTGTACTGCTATGTATTGTATAACCGTCAACCACCATGACTGGCCAGGCGTGGTGACATCAGACAACCTGGAAGCCTTTGTTAGGCTTCTGGGTTGTTATGGAAGCCTTCGGCACTCCCTCTGTCTTGCCCTTAGACATGTGGTCACAGTGGCGTGTGGCATCTAAGGAGTTGAACGGTCACGACCGGAGTACATCCCAGTCCAAGGCAGTAGCGCATGGAGCCAGCTGTAATATACAGCTGGCTCCATGCGCCCAATGTGGTGGGCTCTGCTTGAGAGCCCGCACAATGTCCATGACATAACTATATGTTTATCTGCGGGAACACCATCCTGCATTGAACGTATGGGTATGTCCAATGTCTGGAAGGGGTTAAATAGATAATTATAGTGATTAGTTGTAGTAGCGGACAGCGAAATAGTAGGGCCATGTTGAAGCATAATGTCACCTAGGAGAATAAACCAAACCGGATCCTTGGGGTTGGTGGTGGGAGTGTTTGATATTCAGATTATATAAGTGCCTTAGACAAGAAGGAGTCCCCAAAGTTATCAATCATCATTAAAGGAACATACAGTGAAGATTATTTTTATCATTGCTGCGATTTTTTAAAGTGAAAAATCTTACACAATCAAGTCACATTATATGCAGATTAATCATCCTGTGCAGCCCGGACAGACTCTGCGTGACTCAATAACATCCTGGTAGGTGATCACAGGATTTGGAGCCATGCTGACTGCATCCCACAGCCGCTGGAGGGTGTATGGGAAAGGATCTCTAGGCAAACATGACCATCTAGGTGGCTCCATATGCTCAATAAGGTTCAAATATGAGGAAAAAGGGGGCCAGGATAGTACTTGGAAGTCTTGGTCATGCGCTTGCAACCAATCTGGACATTTCTAGCTGTGTGACATGTCGGTAAGCGCCGGGAAGTGGCATGTCAACTGTTTTCCCCGCCGGAAACGTCGGGTCTTCATAGCTCTCAATGAGAGCTATGAATTACCATAATTGTAGGGCTTATTTCAGGCGTATTGCAGCGCAATTACACGCCAAAATACTGTTCGCAATTACGCCAAGTAAACATACCCGAACACTCCCACCACCAGCCTGTGTTTTTCCAGCAATGGTTGCAGAGTGTTTGCTTGTCACCTGACACATCAATCAGATAAGTTAAGCAGAAACGTGACTCATTGGAGAAGACAACCCTTTGCCAATCAGCAGAGGTCTAATTCCAATGTTCCGTGAAAATAAAAGCCTTCTCGGCTGATACAGCTTGCTTAGCGGAGGTGCAGGGACCATCTACCTGCTCGGGGGGGGCCCATATACAGGGTTCACTGGACCGTTGAATTAGACATGTCTGCTAGCCCATTTTGTTTAGTTGGTGAGCTGCTTCTCTGTAGTGTGTCATTCTGCCTTCACCGACTTTTGTAGCAGATATTCCCCTCTCATTGGCTTGTTGTGCTCCACAGTTTCCATGTTGCTTATTTGTAATTTGTCCACTCACGATAACCTTTCACCCCAGCAGCATGTGAACAATTCACAAACTGCACAGTATCAGAAATACAACCACCCTGGACCCGAAACCCAAAAATGCCTTTCTTCATATCTGATATATTGCCCATTTACCCATGACCACAAGGCGCAGGTGTGCAGACAGCCTATCCACACCTCACATACCTACCAAGCCACCGCAACACATGTGACTTCCTCCATGAGCTACAAGCAGCGGACGTAAAAAGTAGAAAGTTCTCCACATAATGTGACTCGACTATGTGTTATTATAATACAGTCCTGGAAACCTTTCATTCAGTGGCAGTACGATCACCACAAAAGCACAAACACAAGCACTAGATTAGTTCTTAGTGAACTAATCTAGTGCAATCATCTTAGAGGGGTTTCACAATGAAGAAAAATCCTGTCTGAGGTCAGCTCATAGTAAGCTATGAGCCGCCTTTGTAAATTCATGACTACGGGAGTTCTAAAAAAAGCTGCGCGCTTGGCTATATTCAGAATGGTCACGTAGAGAACTGCGCAAGCGTGGCCCTCTCCCCGATGCGGGCTCATAGTGAGCCAGCCTCAGAAGAGATTTTACTTCAAGGCAAAACCCCTTTAAGAAATGATGGTTAACACTAAGACCACATGACCCAATTTTCAGTTGAAAAATTGATTTGGTTTTAGAAAAAAAAGCAGACTTGTTTCTTGAACCTGACAACCCTAGTAAGGTCCTCAAAAGACAAAGAGGACATAGGACCACATGTATGAAAACAAGGTCTAAAATTCAACTTTGTTGCCCATAGCAACCTATCAGAGCGCCCCTTTCATTCTTCCAGAGCACTATATGAAATAAAAGGGGAGCTGTGATTGGTTGCTATGGGCAACAAAGTTGAATTTTAGAACTAGACCGTTTTCATACATGTGGCCCGTAACCTGTCATTTTACTTTTTTACCGGTCATTGTCCAGGCAGCCATATAAAGTAAAGGGCTACACAGTCTGATCTCACCTCTAGAGTCATCGGCACGTTCTGCTTGCGGACGTTGTGATTGTGTTGGTCGGTATTAAGCATAATAACAGCATACGCCAGAGCAAAGCTGGCATCGCTGTTTGCAAAAGGGGTTCCATTGGATCTCTGGTAATAAAACAGAAGAGGAAAGAGAATGTGTGACACTTGCAAACTCATGTTACATTTTCCTTATATCGCACACGTCTATAAAGTTTTTTTTACTTTTTTTGTAGCTAATAAGTGATCAGTAAGGGTATGTTCACACGTTGACATTTTTTCACACTGAAAAATCCAACAGAAAAGTTGAGTCTAAAATCTGCACATTTCCACATGGAATTTAGACGTGAACCTGAAAAATTTAAATTTGGACTTTTTTTTTTTTTTTAATTGAAATGGAGATTATCTGCCTATTGGATACCTGCTGCAAAAACCAGGCAGATCAGATTTGCAATGAAGATTTAAGATTAATAGGAAGTAGATTTCACATGGACTTTGATGCGGAACCTGTGTCAGACTCCTTACAAAAGCCTACATGTGAACATACCCTAGCAAGGTATTCAGAATAAACCCTTAGTGTATTTCCCTTACCCTCCAGTGTTCTGTAAAAGCCTCCAGTAACCTGTGAATCACAGGCGCTTCCCCTGGTAAACGGAAGGCTTCAAGGTAAAGTCTTAAAGCTTCATCGATTCTCAAGCCTTGGAACTGAAACGTTCTGAACAGAATAACATAAATTGAAGAGTTAAAGGACGCACGCCCTCAGAAAAGAGCCCAACGTTTAAATAGAAGAAATTTCTTCATTTTTATCTTTAAAATGTTCATATCACTACAATTTAAAAAAAAATCCTGAAATCCTATAATTTTCAATCTGGTTACAGAGTCTAAAAATTCCTGTTCTGTAGAGATCACTTCTCAGTCTCCTCATTATCATCACAGGCAGGATTAGAATAAAAGGCGACACCAATGAATAAATAATACAGTCTGATATGGTCACAACTCGACTTATCCCCCTCCCCAGGTCACAGAGCATGCCTAGAAAACCCTCACAGAAATCTATGCGTCAAGTCCATTTAGCAGTAGTAAATCATATATTTCTAAATGCTGTTAAAAGCAGCTCAGGCAAGATGGCTGCCCCCATAATCCTATTCCAAAAACAGAAATAAAATAAAAAGAAAATAATATCTGTGTCTGGTTTTAATACAAAAAAAATGGCAATATACAGTACAGTACACCTCCTTTTCAAAATTTTACATTACAAACAAAGTTTAAAATAGTCCGTATTTCAGCTTATATAAAAAGTGTAAATTTGGTGCGCCCTCAAAATAACTCAACACACAGCCATCAGTGTCTAAACCGCTGGCAACAAAAGTGAGGACACCCCTAAGTGAGAATGGACAAATTGTGCCCAAAGTGTCAATATTTTGTGTGGCCACCATTATTTTCCAGCACTGCCTTAAAAGGGTTGTCTCACTACAAGTATTGCTTTTTATGTTAATGATCTTGAAGAAACAAGTCACTTTGCAATAGATGTCCATTAACAGTGTCCTACCTATTCCTAGATATCCCCTCTTGTATAGGCTGCATCAGCTCCTCAGGTCGCTATAGTTACTGACCTGTTCAATCACTCCTGATAGGCTCCAAGCACTGGTTGCTATAGCTACAGACCTATGTCCTCAGCAGTCCATCAATGCAGGTCAGCAGAAGCCAATAAACACGCCCTGAATTCAAATATGAAACTGAGAAAACAGGACTGCGGTGGAATGAATAGATGTAGTGAGACAACCCCTTTAACTCTCTTGGGCATGGAGGTCGCTAGAGCGTCACAGGTTGCAGCCACTGGAATCCTTAGGTCTGGAGACATGCCTGGCCAGTCCAGCACTTTTACCCTCATATTCTTTAGTGAGGCAGCAGTCGTTTTGGAAGTGTGTTTGGGGGAATGAGGGGGTGGGGGGGGGGGGGGGCCCTCTGTAATTTTGGACTACTACCCAGAATCCGAAGAGAGACACAGATGTGAAGCAAGTCTAACTAGGTTTAAAGGAACCCTGGATGGTAAACACCGTCCTAGAGAGGTACACTGTGGCAACCTATCCAGACAGGAGAAAGGTTTGTGCTGCTAATATATGCCCCTGCATTGTTGGGCATATAGGCCTGCATGTGGGTGCAACATCCGGATGCATCAGAAATTCTAAGCAGCACTTGTTTTATGAATTGCTAAATAAAAATGCTAAATACGGATTGAGACTTTTTTTTTTAAAAGCAATAAATTGTAATGATAACGCAGCGCATAGGACTTACCCTACAAAGTTAACAGATAAAGGGTCTTGCGTCACTCAAATTGCCAATCTTTTTTTATCAGTCGGGTTTTCCCTGAGCCACTGAGCTACCTCTTTGTTATCCATTGGTGTTGCCAGGAGATTCTTCTCTTGTAGAAACTGTATGCCTTTCTTAGATTTTTGATTAAATGCTATTTTCCATTTTATTAGGACTGGAAAAAACCCACACAAAGTATAATGTTATTTTTTTAAATTTATTAGGGCCCCACAAAAAGAAAACCCCAAATGAAAGGTTTGCCAGTACAACCTTTTTCTTGGTTTTAATATCATTCAGCTCTTGTACCGTAGGAAGGAAAGTTGAAAAGCGTGGGGGCTTCTTCTGAGTCTTCTTGTCCGCTGAAAAGACACCAGAACATACGAATGTGTGTAAGAAAAGACACAAAGTAGCTCGAAGTACCTAAAAGTTTTAATTCTATCCAGAGTACAATAAAGGCATCTAGTGCAACTGAAACTGGCCACGGTTCATAGGAAACCTGTTAAGCTCTACCACATTTCATAGCGTAAAATGAGGTAAACAGCTGTAATACAGCATCCCCCGGTTAAAAAAGAGTTTTAAAGGGGGTTGTCTCGCTACAATGATTGGGTTTTAATTTTAAAAGATCTTTAAAAACAAGCAGCTTTAAAATATATGTTCATTACAAATGCCCCTACGATTTTGAGCTAGCCCTTTTAGTATTATACTCAGCTTCTCAAATCTTATAGTGCGATGTTGACCCTTTTCTTACGGTGTCGGTCTGAATGACTCATCACCTTTGAAGACGGTCGGAGCAGAGAGCCCCTCCGCACGAATGCTTCGTAGTAGGGGAGGGGGGGGGGAGGGTCTGGGGTCTGTGTCCATGAGCCTGGGTAACCCCCGTGTGTCCCTGCTTCCTCCTGCTCTCTAACAGAAGATGTGACGCTGACCCTGTCTGTTCTATAATCATGAGGGGGTCTTTGGAACTGTGACTTTACTAATGTATACGATAGGCATGTGAATACTTTATGCTCCCGTATTAGGACACATCCCGAGTTAGTAAAATTCCCTTTTTGTTGTGGGGATGTGGGAATTGTAAGTAAGAGGGGGTTAGGAACACATGCATCCCTCTGCTTATTTGCATCACAGCAGTTCACAGACCTCTCTACACTCATAGATCAGCCCCCTCCTGTAACGACCGAGATTGAATCCCGAAATCCAGGGGGGTGTCTCTCCTCCCAAACAGGCGAGTCTTCCTCACTGAAGCCTTTGCTCTCACTGATGTGCAGTGGAAGCGGAGTCTGCGAGGACAGCTAGCGGCCTCCCGGCCTGCAAGGACAGCTAGACGGCCCCCCCGGGCCTGCAAGGACAGTTTAAAGAGGCCCCCCGCCCGCAGGGGACGTAACGGCCTCCCGCAGAGGACAGCTAGACGGCCTCCCGCGCCTCAAGGACAAGGGGCCTCCCGCGCCTGCAGAGGACAGCTAGAGGCCCTCCCGCCCCTGCAAAGGACCTGACGGCCCCCCGCGCCTGCAGGGACAGCTGACGGCCTCCCCGCCGCGAGGACAGTAGACGGCCCCCCGCGTGCAGAGGACAGCTAACGGCCTCCCGGCCTGCAGAGGACAGTAGACGGCCCCCGCCCTGCAGAGGACAGCTAAGGCTCCCCGCCTTCAGAGGACAGCTAGACGGCCTCCCGCGCCTGCAGAGGACAGCTAGACGGCCTCCCGCGCCTGCAGAGGACAGCTAGACGGCCTCCCGCGCCTGCAGAGGACAGCTAGACGGCCTCCCGCGCCCTGCGAGGACAGCTAGACGGCCTCCCCGCCTGCAGGACAGTAGACGGCCTCCCGCCCCTGCAGGGGAAGCTAGACGCCCCCCGCGCCTGCAGAGGACAGCTAACACCCTCCCGCGCCTGAGAGGACCTAGACAGCCTCCCCCCTGCAGAGGCAGCTAGACACCCCCCCGCCCTGCAGAGGACGGGCTAGACACCCTCCCGCGCCGGCAGAGGACAGCTAAACAGCCTCCGCCCCTGCAGAGGCAGAAGACAGCCCCCCGCCCCTTTTTGCAGAGGCGCTAGACAGCCCCCCCCGCGCCTGCAGAGGACAGCTAACAGCCCCTGCCCCTGCAGGGGGACAGCTAGACAGCCCTGCCCTGCAGAGGACAGCTAGACAGCCTCCCGCGCCCGCAGAGGACAGCTAGACAGCCTCCCGCGCCCGCAGAGGACAGCTAGACAGCCTCCCGCGCCCGCAGAGGACAGCTAGACAGCCTCCCGCGCCTGCAGAGGACAGCTAGACAGCCTCCTGCCCCTGCAGAGGACAGCTGACAGCCTTGCATGCTGCTCATGTGTCTGAGATCTTCAGGCTGACTCCACAAGCTCCTTGCTGTGCTATATGCAGTTATACACACAGCCTGAACTGATGAGACATGTGAGGAGAGTTCACTGCCCTCCTTCCCCTCTGTTACCAGGCAGCAGACTGGGTTATATGGAGCAATGCACACTGCCCCCCCCTCTCCTCTCCTCCTGGAGACTCTATAATACTGTGTTACATGAGGGATCTGTGACTTAAACAGGCAGTCATTGCTCAGATCATTCACCTTGAGCTGGGAGATGAGTATAGAGCCAGCAGACCTTGGTTTTACTATCGATTTTAACAGCTCAGAGGGGAGAAAACAGAGTGTGCAGGCAGCCAATCACAGCACAGGGGGCTTGACCGGGGCATTTCCTCTCTGGAGGCGTATCTCAACAGGATGAATGAAATGTCAGCCAACCTATCACAGTGCATGGGGCTTGTCTAGGGTGCAGGATCCAGTCAGGGGGCGTGTCCCGACCAAAAGCAGCAGAAACAGAATACAGATTTACAGAAAAGCTCATATCTGCTAAACCAAGTGACTGAGGTAATGCAACCAAATTACAAAAGTGCTTATTTTTACTGTCCCCATAATCTGAGACATGATCTTTGTAGCGATACAACCCTTTAAGTTAAATTTTTATGCAAGTATTAACAACTACTTTTTTTTTAAATGCAATTAATTTTCTTGTTTTGGATAGTGAGTTAACACCCTTTTAACGTTTGTCTATGTACACAACAACCTCTTAGTTAGGAACGGGGGCTTTTATGAGGAGTAACTCAGTGATGTCAGCACATAAGTCACGCCCCAAAAAAAGCCTCCATTTCTAACTAGGAGACTGTCGTAACTCAGAGGGTCCCAAAAGCGGGGACTACCTGCTCAGCTTTTTCTTTGCTTGTGTCTGCTCTGCTATATGTAAAAAGCAAATAAAGCAAAGACGGCTATTTTTTTGACAGATTCCCTTTACGGTATTAAACAAATGTAAAACTAAATGCCCTGGTATGTAACTGATGAGAATTAGATGTAACAACAAGTAAAGTAACGTTTAGGCACTGGCATGTATGGATGCATCTTGCCTATAATTTATGAATAACTCTTAAAAATAAAAAATATTACCTCTTTCACTGCCATCCTCAGACTCCAGAACACCTAGGTTCATCTTATCCGCCATAAGATGACCACTGGTTGGAGGCCGTGCTCCCTGAGATTCTGAGCCGATGTTTGGGGAAGTGTTTTCCATGGAGTGTTCAGTGCCTTAAAAAGAAAGGTTTACCAGGTAAAAGAGGTGCGCACTACTAGGGGTATTCAAAGTAATAAGTCTAACAACCACTGCCCAAATCATTGTCTAGGCTTCCAAGTCTATACGACAAAATAAGCAAATCTAAAGAATTGCAGAACTTACTATTGTCAGGATCTTCAGATGCTTCTGTGCCATCGGCAACACTTTTAACAGCTTCTTTTTTGTCTTGCAAGGTGTTGCTTAAAATCTTAGCTTGACAGTAAGCTTCTGTGCTGTCAATTACTGTGAGCAGAGCTTCAAGGGAAAGCAAGTGAGTGGTGTACAGCTGTCCAGACACTGGAAACGCATTCTGGAAGGGGGATAAACCCAAGCACAAGACATGTAAAAAGCAAGAAATCTGAATAGATTGGGGCAGATTTATCAAGGCAGTTGCACCAGAATTCTGGCTCAATTTGCTCCTAAAACAAGCTTTTCGCCACATTTACCATGCGTTTTAGACCGTTTCAGTCGCGTCTGTGCCAAGTCCGACAAAGGGGCGTGGCTTCATAAAACTGGACGTGGTTTCACGGAAAGGGGTGTGGCTTAAATGCGACAAGAAATGCGCCAGGATGTGCGACCAAATTCTGGCGTAAAAGTAATCCAACTTAAAGATGGCGCAAACAGACTAGACATTTCTAACCTGCACCAGATTCATCAACACTATGATATTTGGCGCATTTTAAGACTGTCTAGTCTAATTTTAGTCTCTCATATACAAATGAACGCTGCTCACCATAATGTGGAATCCTTTGCACCTGCTTCTTTTTTTTTTTTTTTAAAAATTTGGGGTTTTAAAAAAAAAACAAATTTTTAAAAAAAAAAAAACAAGTTAAAAAAAAATTTTTTAAAAAAAAT
>JAODAL010009598.1:0-109770 GCA_025379985.1 Phyllomedusa bahiana | reverse complement strand
AGGTGAAAATAATTAATTTAAATATAAATTTATATATTATTAATATATTTTTTTTTTTTTTTTTTTTAAATCGGGCTTCCTTTTCCTACCTTATTCCTGGGGACAGTCCTATCTATCTAATTACTGGGGAAAGTCTATCTCCGGCTTTTTTACTGGGGGCACCCCATTACCTTTTTTAAAAAGGGGGGGCAGTCCTTTATCACCGCTAATTACTGTGGGCAGCCCCAAAACAACCTGGCCCATTACTGGGGACGGGGCCCGTCTACCTGGCTAATTGCCGGGGGCAGCCCTATCTACCTGGGTAATTACTGGTGGCAGCCCTATCTACCTGGCTAATTACGTGGAACAGCCCTATCTACATAATTACTGGGGCAGTCTTATCTACCTGCCTTATTACTAGGGTCACCCCTGTCTACCTACCTAGTTACTGGGGGGCCTATGTAACTACCTCCCTAATGTTTGCCTTATATACCTATCAACTGTGGGGGGCCCTACATACCTAACCACTGTGGGGACTCTATATACCTACCTACTCAGAGGGTCTATATAGATACCTAATAGGGGACTATATACCTCCCTACATACTGTGGGGCCTTTATACTTATCTGTCTTCTGATGGGGACAATCTACCCACTGAGGGGCTACCTACTTTGGGATTATATACCTCTTTACCTACTGAATGAATCTGTAAACTTACTGAAGGGGCCTATTCACCTATATTCTGAGAAGAGAATGACTCATCATGGAGATTTTGGCCAGATGGAGAAGAAAAGGAGAAGAGAACAACTCCTATCAGAGATGAGGTTACCTGAGAGTCCCTGATGTCAAGGTTTATTTTACTTGTCCCTGATTGTAAAGCGAGTGCACACCTGCCCTTGACTCTGTGATGCGGAGTTACACTTTTTCTTTCTTGCTTGTGTTTATAGTGTTGTTTATTTTGTAAAGTGTGTAACTAAGGGAAATTTTGTAAGTGGATATTGTATGTGGGCTGGTGGGGGTTTTGTGCCAGGGCTGATTTTTATTCCCAATCCGGCTCTGCTTATATCTTTTCATGGGACAACACTGAAGATATGACACTTTCATACAATGTAAAGTAGTCAGTGTACAGCTTGTATAATGGTATAAATTTGGTGCGCCCTCAAAATAACAACACACTGTCATCAATGTCTAAACTGCTGGCAACAAAAGTGAGTTACGATATATCCACTAAATGGGAAAGCAAACTGCAGATTGTTAAATCCTAGGGGCCTCATTATTCTCTGTTGGTGCTGTTCTGTACTTTATTACTATTTATAATAGTGCCATTATTTCTAGAATGTTGTACATTTGAAAAAGGGTTACAATACATAAGACCAAAACATATGCAACAATCTCACTAAATACCTAACAAACTGATACAGACAGAGATAAGACCCTGCAACCTATAAGGGAGAAGCAAGGAGAGGAAAGGTAAGAGATGGACAACATGTTTAATGTAAGTTGTAGGCTCCTGTAGAGATTGGTTTTCAGGTAACATTTGAATGTTGGAAAGGTGGAGAAGAGTCTCATATGTTGGGGTAGCAATGTATGGGGGATGTATAGGAGAAATCTTGAAGGCACTTGTGTAAGGAGCAGATAAGACAAGAGTATAGAAGACGGTCTTGTGAGAATTGGGGATTACATGAGGGGAGGTATCGGGAGATTAAAGCAGTGATAAAAAGAGGGAATAGGTTATGATTAAAAGTATGAAATAAATGTGATGGACAATGAATAGTCAGGAATAGCCAGGAAACAGGGAGTGGGGTAATAAAAGGAGAGGTAAAGGAACTGGGCAGCAGAGCTGAGAATGTATTGGAGGAAGGCAAGAGTGTTAGAGGTGGATACAGAGAAGATCTCTGTTGTTTAAGTGGGAATGAGAGCACAAACTAAAATTGTTGTAGAGCCAAGAATAAGAAAAAAGACAGACATGAGAATGTCAGGTGGAGGAGGCAGGTGGTAGTAAGAGTTTAGTTGTAAAGTTTTAAGGTCGGGGCACAGAAAAAGATTATCCCAATGCAGAAGACTTTTGAGAGTGTGGAAAATGTGAAGCCATTGACCGTGATAGATATATTTAGTAATGGGGTAGAATGGTATAGGGGAAAAATGATGAACTCTATTTTCTACATGTGTTTTAGGCAGTTGGAGGAGAAGGAGCATATAGACAATATTGTGATCCGGGAAAGCAGAAGTCAATATCCAGGGTTGAGAAGTAAATTTAAGTGGTTGCTTGTGTTTTAAGGAATGCCTGTCATCGACATTGTAAAACATTTTCATGGACAAACACTGGGGCAGATTTACTAACTCTGTCTAAAACTTAGGTAGTCTAAAGATGCACCAAACGTATCACAGTGGATCATGCTGTTTGATAAATTTGGCACAAATTTGACACATAAGTAGTGTTGAGCGATTACGTTGACCATCACACACCATTCACTATCCCTGTCTTGTACCACAGCATGATCCTTAAACCTGCATCACCCACAAATTAAAAAGTGCCAGAAGGCAGTATGATTTGAACCATCATGTTACTTGAACTGGACATTGAATAAACCCCGTCCTTTGGAACGCAGCATGAGCCCAAACCTGCATGACCCCCAGATTTAAAAGTGCCGGAAAAAGGATCCCTTTTAACCAAAATTTTAGTTGAATGGACATTGACTATACATATCCTGGGCCACAGCATGAGCCCCAAACCTGCATGTACCCCCAGATTCAAAAGTGCCGGGAAAAGGAGTCTTTCAACCACCATTTTAGTTTCAAATGGACATTGACTATAAACCCGTCCTGGGCCACAGCATGAGCCCCAAACCTGCATGACCCCAGATTAAAAAGTGCCGGAAAAAGGAGTCTTTCAACCCCATTTTAGTTTTCACTGGACATTGATATACCTGTCCTGGCCACAGCTGACCCAAACCTGCATGACCCCAGATTAAAAAGTGCCGGGAAAAAAGGGGTCCCTTTCACCACCATTTTAGTTGAACTGGACATTGACTATACTTGTCCTGGACCGCAGAATGACCATTAAACCTGTCTGACCCCCAAATTAAAAAGTTTCCGGGGAAAAGAGAGTCTTTGAAGCCACCATTTTAGTTGAACTGGATATTACTATATCTGTCCTGTACCGCAGAATGACCATTAAACCTGTCTGACCCACAGATTAAAAAGTGCCGGAAATAGGAGTCTTTAACCACCATTTTTGTTTCAACTGGACAATACTGTCCCTGTCCTGGGTACGCTTGCCCCTCCGTTTGAGTGCGGACCAATTGAGTTTCACTTTGGGAAAAACTGGTTGTTAACGATCCTGTTCCACCCAGGTGCCCTTTTTCTTGGCATTCTTTTTCTTATTTTACTCAACGTGCTGGAGGAAATTGTCTCTGTACTTTGTTCTCTGTCCGTGCTCCATACTCCATGTCCTCTGAATAACCTACATCTGGTCAAGTTTTCCTGTATCTCCCCTTGTACAATTCAGAGGAATTTTTTTTACCAGCTATTTTTACATGCAAGTTTTTTAGTAGTTTAATTCTAGAAAACACAAATTTAAACTAGGATGGAATCCCACCCTGACTCTGGTTCTCTATTTTTAATTGTATTAAATGGGTTGTCTCAATACAGGGCTTGATATACTATGTTAAAGATCCTTGCAAAAACAAGTCATTTTGTAATATGTGACCAATAACATGTGTCCAACCTATTCCTGTTTCTGACAGCACCATCACCCATGAGCCACTCTTTGACATTGTGATAGAACAAATGTCTGTTTAGAACCAACATTTTTATAATAGACCTGTAGTATAGCTGCATTTCAAAGCAAAATGCCCCAAAAATTCAAAAGCATGACCCTTGGAGCCACTTTGACAATTGTGAAGGAAACAAATGTCTGTTAGAAAATAACATTTTTTTATAAATAGGACCTTAGTATAGCTGCATTTCAAAGCAAAATGCCCCCAAAAATCAAAGCAGGACCCATGAGCCACTTTGACAATTGTGAAGAACATATGTCTGTTAGAAACAACATTTTTTTATAATAGCGACCTGTATTAATTGCTGCTTTACAAAGCACATGACCCCAAAAATTATAAAAAATACTTGCTCAGCCACTGTTAAAATTGGGAGGAAATTTCCCCACTTAGAGCCACATTTCTGTTCCAAAGGACCAAGATTATTGCTGTATCTCACAGCTACATGACCCCAAAAAAATATAAAAATTACTTCTCAGCCACTAATAAAAATTGTGAGGGAGAAATGCCACAAAAAGCCACATTCTGTTCCAAAGGACCATGATATTGCTGTATCTCACAGCTACCTGGCCCAACAAAATATAATGTGACTTCCTCAGCCACTATTAAAAATTGAGGAGAAATGCCACTTAAAAGCCACATTTTCTGTTCCAAAGGACAATAATAAAGCTGTATCACAACAGCAACATGACCTCAAAACCATTGACAATGCGAAAACTTCTAAAGATAAAGTGGAGAAATATGGAATACGGTGTTGTCAAGAAACCTTGCCTGTCTTTTACCAGTCTCCTCCACAGCAAAACCACAAAATGAACTGTTGGAAAAGAGAATAAAAATTGCATAGAAATGATCATTTAAAAAAAAAGTATTCAAGTATGACCATTTCTTGTTTGAAGTGAATGTGAAGTAAGACCGGCAACATAATCGGTGACCTCGTGCAAATGGGGCCACAACATATCAGAGATCCATGCCTGATTCATCTTGATGAAAGTCAAACATCCACATTAGTCTTGTGGAAAGTGCCGGATGCCGTCTGTCTGTAATGTAACTCTCCAGCTGTGCTGAAGGTCCCGCTCAGATATGACGCGGCTCAGGGCAGGACAACACCTCTATGCGTGGCGAGCGAGCTCGGGCCATTCGTCCATTTTGATACCCATAAATCTATTGGGTCCGGAACACATCAAAAAATCGGTGTTAGTAGACGCAGATAGTCGTGCACCATGGACTTAGCTGGTCTCTGTGATGTTGGATGTGTGCCCTGCATTGCATGCGTTGGTGAGGTGGTTAGTAAATAAAGATTGCCAGAGGTCACCCACATAGGCTGCCTGCCAACCTTGCCTGCTGCTGCTGCCTGCCGCTACGCGCTACTTGGCACACCACTGCTGTCACGTCGCTGATGTAGTTTCCACCGAGAACATTGGTGAATGTGAAGCAGACGCAACAGATGTCTCCAGTTGATCAATCATCCGAGGTCTCCATTTCCGCTATTTTACTCTCTAATTTTGGGTGGGTGGAAGAAAGTGTTGCTGCGTTTTGTTTTGTACCGGTATCCAGGAGTGTGGCCACCCAGTAACTGTTGTTCATTTTGATGGCCTTTAGTGCGAGGATCTGTTTGGAGGAAATCGAGGATCCAAGCATCATCAGTGGAGAGATGGAGCCTTGATTTCCAGCCTCTGGGTCGAGGGCAACAAGCAAACTGATCTTCCTCCTCTTCCTCCACGCCTCAAATTCACGCCAACCTCTTTCCAAGGCAGGCCGTCGGTAACGTCGTGGTCTAGGAATACCTCCTCCTCCTCCTCCGCTGCCTCCGGCACAGCTTCAAACACAGCCCTGACTTGCCTGAAGATGTATGCACCCTGAGAGCTGATGCGCCAACTTGCACTAGCTCTGGACCCTGAACCACTGCCTAATGAAGACCGATGAATATGGTGAACTGTCAGGGCCCTTGTGGATTTTGACGAGAGAAAAGGCTCCGTGTCCGCATCTTGTGCCTCTCTCCTCCTCCTCGCTGGCGGACCTGTTGTTTCGAGAGTGTCCAAACGGGATCCGTTGTTCCAGAACTAAGATCACCACAATGCCATTGCTGACAAGGGCATTGTCCGCACTGACCTTTTGGTGGCTTCTTCCAAAACTTGCAAGGAAGTTGCAAAAAAAAAAAGAGGCTCTTTGCACCTGCCTCCTCTCTCGTGGCTCAACACCCCGAGTCCGCACCGCTGCTTGTCGAGGCCCATGTGTCACTTCGTACTTGCGTAACGGCATTGCGCTGCTGCCACATAACGCTGGAGCCCATGTGGAGTGTTGGAATTCCAGCGTGTTTGCCCTACGTCAACAATGAGACCGGTTTTTTTAATTATTGAACGGGGAGGGCCGAGGCTGAAGCTGCAACGCTAGCCTATGCGGACGAAGCAGGTGTGGAACGGCCGAAGTGCGAACTTAGACATCGACCTTCCTCAGCAGGCCATCCAGACCGGGTAGCTCTTTAGAAATTTCTGGACGACAGGTTCATGACATGTTCCAGGCAAGGGATGTGCTCCAGTTCGCTACCGATCTAAAGGCGGCCAGCAGATTTTGGCCGTTTACGCACCAGCCACCATGCCTGGCACAAGGTTCTTGGCCACCCAGCCAGCGCACGGTCTCGTTGCGGATAGCCGTCCACAGCTCCAGACCTGTGTGTGTACAGTCCCTCCAAGACAGATTAATTCACACAGCCTGGGTTTTCTCTGGTCACGTGATGCCACCATAGGACCTATGGGGTAAAGAACCCTGCACCATCCCTGCGGTTTATTGAAACGTTGCGCCAGCCTGAGAGCCACCGGGTCACCCCCCAGAGACATCCACCCACTCACCCAGTGAGTCTGTACACAGAGATAAAGCGGCCTAGGCCGTGCTTACTAGTCCATGGTGGTGAGATGGACTTTGCCAGACACAGATGCAAACAACGCGCTTGAAATTTTAGATGACACGTGGCTGGCCTGCTCGGCATCTGGTATTGGGGGCAGGCAAGGGCCATGACGTGGCGGAACCCCTCTGTGTCCACCAGACGGAAAGGCAACATTTCCAAGGCCAAAAGCCTGGGCAATGCCGACAATCAGGCTTTTGGCTTTTGGGATGGTTTGGTTAAAGTGTTTCTTCTGCACCCAAACCTGGAAGACAGAAGGCTGGCTGCTAGACTGGCGCTGTACGCCATGCAGGTCGTCAAACTGCGGAAGGAGAAGGGGTAGGATGGGTCTCTGGTGGTGCTGGTGGTACTCGGCGACGTGGCGCTGAAGCGGAGGCAGATCCCTGATCATGCACTCGAGAGACATGGGCAGCTGAGGAACGCTTGGTGGTCGCGAGGAGAGGAGGCGGAGACAGAGGGTGTGACAGAGTTGGAGCCCGGCGTCATTCTTGGCCTTTTATGGCCAAGTGTTGCCTCCACTTTAACTCATGCATTCGCTTCATGCGACTAGACATGTTGGAGGTGTGGTTAACCACCTAAGGTTCTGCCTCTACTTATGCGTTTACGGCATAGGCGGCATATGACAATCGCTGGGTGAATCAGAGGCTGCTCAAAGAAGGCCCAGGCTTGAGAGGTCCTGGACCTTTTTGACGGCGATAAGCGGGGATCGGGGGTTAGTCAGCTGACCTGGCTGGCGGAATCATATCAGCGGAACTTCTGCGACCGCCTTCTCCCTTTTTGGAGGCCGGAACCCCGTACTGACACCTACCCCACGTCTTCCTCCTCGTCCCAGTGATGAAGCGCTCGCAAAGCAAATTCTGTTGAAAAGACCACGTTGGTCCTCAATTCGTCATCATCATCATCACACAGTGAACTTGGGGCGTCCTGACATTCCAGCATCCCAGGAGCTGCGGGCTATAAAAAACAAGCAAGAGGGACTGCAAGGCTTTGCTGACCTGCCCTGGATTTTTGCCGATTGACCGGCTTCCATCTCCTCCCGATGGCATCAGTAACTGGGCGTCAGAGCATAGAAAATCATCCTCTTTGGCCACTTGATCTTTTAACTGCCTTCTGAACCCCAACCCGCATTTGTCATCAAATAGGTCTCAGAAAATGGATTATCCTCCGTGGTCGGTACACAGTTGGACATTTGGGCTGCTTCATGTTGGACGGTTGCTGGTGATGCTGAGACGACATTTTGGACGTGACTGGGGAGACTAGGAGGTAAGACATTTCTAGATGCAGTTGCATTAACCACTGAAGACAGATGTCGACGCTGTTTGTTACTGAGATTCACAGGCTGCACCCAGCGATGACATCACTGACCGTTCTCTGCAACTGACGATCCGATGGGCATGGCGTGTTGTCCCAGCATCTGCATAGAGCACCTTCCTCTCGTACCTCTACCTCCATTTCCTACACCCCTCTTTTCTCGCTTAACCATCTGAAATTCGCTCCATGTTCAGAAATCATCAAAATTTGAGAAGGTATTTTGAGAAAGTCTCTTATATAAAAGACGGCAAATCACAGCTATTCTCAAATCCCTCAAATCAAAAACAAAATTGCTGGATTCAAATATAACTGCAAAGTATGATCTATCAACAAAGCTGGCCTTCGCCAAGTGAAAAAACACTGTATCTGAGAAATGTTATTTGGATAATACAAGGGTATTTTTGGCACCTATCATTCACCTGTGGTAACTATAAAATTGCTGTATTCACATTTAACTGCAAGTGTAGATATACAACAAAGCTGTGCCTGCGCCAAAGTGAAAAAGACAGTAAACTAAAAGTATTTTGATAGAAAAAGATGTATTTTTGGCACCTATCAATTCACCCTGTTTGACTACAAAATTGCTGGATTCAAATTTAACTGCAAAGTAGATCTATCAACAAAGGCTGGCCTGCGCCCAAGTGAAAAAACACTATCGAAAGTAATTCGTATAATAAAAGGTATTTTTTTGGCACCTATCAATTCAACCTGTGGTGACTACAAAATTGCTGATTCAAATTTAACTGCAAAGTTAGATTTATCAACAAAGCTGGCCGTCGCCAAATGAAAAAAACACGTATCTTAAATGTATTCGATAATACAAGTATTTTTTTGGCACTATCAATTCACCTGTGTGACTATAAAAATGCTGTTTCAAATAATAACAGCAAAAGTAAGACTATCAACAAAAGCTGCCTGCGCCAAAGTGAAAAAACACAAATCTGAAAAGTAATCGGATAAAAAAAGTATTTTTTGCACCTATCAATCCACCCTGTGGTGACTACAAAATTGCTGGATTCAATTTAACTGTAAAAAGTATGATCAATCAAACAAAGCTGGCCCTTCCGCCAAATGCAAAAACACGTATCTGAAATGTATTCGATAATACAGTTAATTTTAGGCACCTATCCAATTCACCTATGGTGACTATAAAATTGCTGTATTAAAACTTTTAGTGCAAGCTGTCTCAATGACAAAGCAGTAGTGCTGCCAAGTAAAAAAACACGTATCTGTTATGTATTCGTATAATACAAGATATTTTTTGGCACCTATCAATTCACCTGTGGTGACTATAAAATTGCTGGGATTTCAGATTTAAGTGCCAACTGCCTCATGAACAAAGCTGTAGTGCGCCAAAGTTCAAAAAACACGTATTGGTTTTTATGTATTCGTATTAAACAAGATATTTTTGTCACCTTCAGATTCACCTGTGGGTGACTATAAATTGCCTGGATCAGAATTTAAGTGCAAGCTGGCCTCAATGCACAAAGCTGTAGTGCGCCAAGTAAAAAAACAACACGTATCTGTTTTATGTATTCGTATAAATACAAATAATTTTTGGCACCTTTCAAATTCACCTGTGTGACTATAAAATTGCTGGAATCAGATGTAAGTGCAAGTCTGCCTCAATGAACAAAGCTTAGTGCGCCAAAGTCAAAAAACACTTATCTGTTATGTATTCGTAAATAACAAGATATTTTATGGCACCTTCAATACACTTGTGTGTAGACTATAAAATTGCTGGATTCAAATTTAAGTGGGGTCCAAAGCTGCCTCAAAGAATCAAAGCTGTAGTGGCGCCCAAATCAAAAAACACGTAACCAGATATGGTATTTCGTGATAATACAAATATTTTTTTGCACCTTTCAATTCACCTGTGGTGACTATAGAAATCGCTGGATTCAAATTAATGCAAGGTGAATATATCAACAAACGGTGAATGGGCAAAATTGAAAATGAACACCTATCTGAATTGTATACTGATAATAAAAGTGGAGTTTGCACCAACAAAGAGACCTGCAGTTACTAGAAAGATGTGTATCCTATAAGTCAGCTCCCAAAATCCGAGAAATATTTCAATAGAAAACTGTTAATAAAGTACAAGCTATTGCAGTGGCAATGTCTACACTAAGGTCTTGTGCACTTTATCCATATTCTCTTTATAGCGCTTGTCTGATGTTCGCCCGCGGGGCCCCCACCCTCTCACCCCCGTGACTTTACAGCGGTAGATGCTCCTTTAAAATCTCTACCTAACTACATAAAATCTTCCAATCTCTAATCTAACTATATTGTAATGATCACAGCTTATAGTCGAGGTTTCTCAGTGAAGAAAAAGAATAATTTCGCTGAGCTGATTTGGACACAAGCAGAGCCCTCGTCCTTCTGGCTCTGATACGCTGAAGACACTGAGGCTTAACAGGAAACGCTGTTCTATGTAAAACTAATAAAAAAAAAAAAAAAAGGGGGTGAAGAGAAAAGAAAATGGGGGGGTAAAATAAAAAAGAAAGAAAAAAAGGGGGGAGAAAAAAATAAAAAAAGGTGGGAAAAAAAAAAAATAGAGTCATGTGATTTTTCCAGCCAACGCAACCCATTACACATCCCAGTCGATGGACGTCGCACACACATCTCACCCTGCTCCTTTCTGTAAGCTGATTGCTGCCGCAAAATGACAGAAGCGCCGGAAAAGTGGCGCAATCCTAATAGATGATGCCACAGATTTTAACCTAAATTATCGCATGATCTAAAAATTTCGATCAACATAAAAATTTGTGCCGATTTCAACAGTGGTCATAATAATCGCTCAACACTACACATAAGTAATGATTGTCTGGCATGTGTTGCTCCCAAATTTTGCCAGAATTTTGGAGCAATTTTGGTACATATGCCACTTGCAAAGCTACAACCCTTTATAATTAGGCTGCACAAAAAGTGTCTTAAATTAAATATGACAAATTGTGTGCCATTTTGGAATGTCTTAGGACTAATTTTAGGTGCAATCAGTATAGTAAATCTTTTACACTACGCTGTGGTTACGAGTACATCTGTTGTGCATAAATAAATACAGGAACATGGAAGCTAGCCAAAGATTTAAAATAGGTTTAGAATTTTGATCCAATTTAAAACTTTTCAAGTTTAAGACCAACAGTAAACCATAACATGGAGTTTACATTATAGACGACATGTATGATTTTTGCCGTTAAGACGCCAATTTTTATGTGCATAACAACAGTATGGAATGCACCTGATCTATGATTCGGCTCTACTGTGGGTCATAAATCAGGCACATTCTAGCGCATAAACATCAATTCTGGCGCAGGTAAACCACTTTGAAAGTAAAAGAAAACGGAAGTCCGGGTATCCAAGACGGCAGCTAGATGCCACTGAGTACCGCTGAAGAATCCGAAAGCAGGTAGCGGTAAAAAACTGACTTTATTCAATAACTTGCAGTAAAAAGGCACAATAGCAACAAACCCTCTACGGCTAAATGAAGAAAACAGATGCGTTTCACAGTGAGGAAGGGCGTTTCACGCCTGTAACGCGTCTGTTTTCTTCATTTAGCCGTAGGGGGGTTGTTGCCATTGTGCCTTTTTACTGCAAGTTATTGAATATAGTCAGTTTTTTACCGCTACCTGCTTTCGGATTCTTCAGCGGTGCTCAGTGGCATCTAGCTGCCGTCTTGGATACCCGGACTTCCGTTTTGTTTTGCTTCACTTCCGCCTGGCCGGCGGCTAGCACAGAGCGGTTCTACTACTTGGCATTTCGTGTCTCTCCAGGACGAATTCATCACAGCCCATGTACGTGAGCTTTTTTCTGTTTGTTCATTATTTACACTTTGAAAGTAGTTTACCTGTACCAGCAGTAACGCGTCTGGAATTGCCGTAACAAAGCTGTAGATTTATAGCTTTGTACGATTCTAGTGCGCCCGCCTTCCAGCACCCCCCCCAAAATCAGGCATATTACAAAGTGCTGCGGGTGCTCTGTAATGCGCTTGATATGGGCGATGAAAATCTATTGCGAACAGGGCTGCGCTAGATGTCAGGCTGAAAAGATGCGAGACTTCTGGCACAGCCCCGTTCGTACATGTCATCCTATGTTTTTTGGCTCATTATCTTCCCGTATCATCTACTATTTTTATCATGTATTTTGGCATTTAGCTAAAATAAAAGGTTTGTCATTCTTTGTCAGCCAATGCAAATCTCATTTCTACAATTATCTTAACACATGCTCACATCAACAATTTGAAAAACCATAGGGGTTTTTAAGTGCAAAAAAAATTGTTGCATCTTAATGATCTGCTCATTAAAAACTAGTGAGGGAATTCACTTTAACTGGTGTTTTATACACCATTACAGACTATACTGCATTAAATGTAACCAAGTTTATTAAAAAGTGCATGTCTCTTATGAAATTTGGTGCATCATTTGGTTGTTTGGGTATAGAAGCAAATCTACACCTGCTAAGAGCCAATTTCTTGTGTAAATTATTGTAAAGTTGCTGCTTCTCTACTGTGACTATCCTACCTCTGGCATATATGGGTTAGTAAATTATACCAATGGAGGCATCATGAACGTAAGTATAATGGAATAAGCAATGCAATCATTTATTGTTCGGTCTCTCAGTTGCCTTTTTGTAACAATGCCATTATATAACATGATCCCTTTACATATTCATTCAAGCATACAGCAATATTATAATACTAGCAAGAGTACCAGTTCATTTCTGCTAAAGGTACTTCCTGTTAATGTGCTTGGCTTATGTATCCATCTGTCATATAAAAAAAATGGAAGTTGTAAGAGATGTATTTGTATAATTGACTTTCTTAGAATCAGTTTTAAAGTAGCTCTGACATTTTTAGAATCAATGTGTCATTGCATAGAAAACTTTTATTCAACCACATCAGCAAGTTACTTTTGATAGCCTGACAAATGTTCTAACACAATGATTGTA
Source organism: Phyllomedusa bahiana (assembly GCA_025379985.1). Classification (NCBI taxonomy): domain Eukaryota; kingdom Metazoa; phylum Chordata; class Amphibia; order Anura; family Hylidae; genus Phyllomedusa; species Phyllomedusa bahiana. Next base: position 96,858 of record JAODAL010009598.1, on the reverse strand, counting down.
CAATGACATAAATACACTCCACTGAGTTGGCAGATTTGAAGACATTACATGACAGGCTCTGCATAAATATTTCTAGGATAAATTAAGTTAAATTAAACAAATGAAATCATTTACAGCATGTTGTCCTGACTTGCAATATTATTTTGGTCATGGCTCTATTAATAATTTTACATTTAACATATATGACAATGTTTTAATCCATTGACTGACAAATTTTACTTCCATTCATTACCGAAGTGTTCATAAATCTAGAATAGAGTGACTGCATAGTGCAAACTTAATATCCTACAACACGTACTGATGTAAAGGAGGTAATACAATAAAATGATTATAAGGCATTGCCATCTGGATAAGTCGAATTGCTGATATTCTCCTCCTTTTTTGCCTAATCATCTAATCAGGTTTCCGCATACATCTCTGCTTTATAGGGTTTGCCATGTCATGTAAAAAAAAATTGCTCCAAGGGCCCCATTAAAACAAAAAAACCTTTACTCCCCTACCTTGGTTCCCCGATTCCAATGCTAGCTCCCTTCGATCTTCTGTTGACATGCTGACCCTTTCTTGTGGGTATTTACAGAACATCACCGTTGTAGATGACCAGTTTTGAATGGTGATGTAAGTAGAGTCATGTTACTGCTGCAGCCAATCAACAGCTGCAGCAATAAAGAACTGTACAGAAGTGATGGCTTGTCAACAGAAGACTGGGGAAACTGACTGGAATCAGGGACCAGAAATAGGCAAGTACATTTTTTTTTTAAATGGGGCCTTGAGAGCATTATCTTACTTTTTTTGTATAGAACATGAATCTCCCCTCATGTAATCTCCAAACTTCTCAGACAACAGCCTTCAAGATTTCTTCTGTGCATCCCCCACACGCTGGAACTTGCCAGCACAGACTCTCTTTCACCTTTAAAACCTTCAAAAGTGACTTGAACACCTACCTATTCAGGATAATCTACCCTGTTGTCATTACTTAATCATGCAAACAGCATCTACCCTCACTTTCTGTCTCCATCCCTCTTCCTTACAGACTGTAAGCTTTCGCAGGTAGGGTCCTCTCTCCCTTTCTTGGTGAACCCTATTGTGTTCATTTGTATCTTATGTCATGTATTTAAGCCCTTTTGGATGTACCATGCCCTGGAATTAATGGTGCTTTAAATTAAATAGTAAATAGTAATATATTTTCCTCTGTTATTTTGTATACTGTGTCTTCTCTTGTGCAACCCAAAGGGCGAGAAATGAAAAAGACAAGGACACTCTTCTACTATAGTTGTCAGACTGAAAGATATAAAGAGAGGTGGGAAGGTTAATTTCATATACACTTATCCTTTGTGGTTGTGCAAACATAGGCACAACACCAGACAACGGATAGATGCTGAAGCCGCTCCACAGAGCGCTTTCCACCTCTGTATCAGAGAGAAGTAAATTCTGTATATATATGTGTGCAACCATTGAGTATAATTTCTAAGAGCCACCACTGGTGAAGGTAGCAGGACTGGTGCTGGCTCAGCAGTCCTCAAAGACACATTCAATTTTCACTTAAACAACTTTATTTATGAAAGAATGAACAACATATTTCATGTGACTTTTGTCCTGAATTACTACAAAAAACAAATACTGACTAAAAAGAATTATCTTTATTAAATAATACATAAAAAGTGAAAAAAGTGTAAAAAAAAACACACCAATTAGTAACTAAACAGGGTTACACAGAAGCCAATAAAACAGATATGGATGGGTGCAGATCTCATTCAAATAATACACGAAAGCCAGTACAGGTATAGGAGATTGGGTTAGATTGTTCATGGTTTCTATGGGGTAATAGTTTAACTTATGTGTTTAGGGTGTATACTTTAGGTCACTTGACTTAGATTACCTGATTACTATCACCCCATACTATTGAATATGGTTTGATAAGTGGATATCATGAACAGTCTTATTACAATATTAAATTTTGTTTTATTTGAATGAAATCTGCACCCATCCATATCTGTTTTATTGGCTTCTGTGTAATCCTGTTCAGTTACTAATTGGTGTGTTTTTAAATATTTTCACTTTTTATGTATTATTTAATAAAGGTAATTCTTTTTAGTCAGTATTTGTTTTGTGTAGTGATTTCTGATAGTTATACTGACTTAATTATTGAGAAATTGTGGTATATCTAATTTTGTGCTGAATTAGTCTAAGTAACTTATTTATATAGTGGACATATTCCACAGAGATGTACAGAGATTGTCATCGTTTACATCCTCCCCTACCCCCATTGCAAGATCACAATCTAAGTTCTAGATTAAACTATCTGTAAATTTTTGGAGAACTGGGGAAAGCCACTGTACTGCCTAGTGGGAAAAGTCTCACATAAATTACATCAATTCAAGACCATGTTCCCAAGTATCTTACTCCCTGTATCTGTATCTGGGGTCTGCATAATGTCTAAATCACTGGCAACGTAAGAGAGTGCAAATGGACAAATTGTGCCCAAAATGTTAACATTTTGTGTGGTCACCATTATCTTCCAGTACTGCCTTAACTCTCTTGGGCATGGAGTTCACTGGAGCTTCATAGGTTGCAGCCACTGGAGTCCTCTTCCACTCCTCCGTGACAACATCATGGAGCTGGTGGATGTTAGAGACCTTGTGCTCCTCCACCTTCCGATTAAGTATGCCCCACACATGCTCAATAGCGTTTAGGTCTGGATACATGCTTGGCCAGTCTTTGCCCTAATTTTCTTTAATAAGGCAGTGGTCATCCTGGAGGTGTGTTTGGGGTCATTATCAAGTTGGAATATTGCCTTGTGGCCTAGTTTCTGAAGGGAGGGTATCATGGTCTGCTTCAGTATGTCACAGTACATTCATAGTTTCCTCAATGAACTATAGCTCCCCACAGCCGGCAGGACTCATGCAGCCCCAAACCATGATACTCCCACCACCATGCTTTACTGTAGGCAAGACTCACATGTCTTTGTACTCCTCACCTGATTACCACCACACATGATTGACACCATCTGAAGCAAATAAGTTTATCTTGGTCTTTAGCAAACTGTTTGTGGCCATTTTTGTGCATCATCTTTAAAAGGGGCTTCCATTTCCGACAACAGCCATGCAGACCAATTTGATGCAGTGTGTGGTGTATGGTCTGAGCTCTGACAGGCTGACCCGCACCCCTTTAAGCTGTGCAGAAATGCTGGCATTGCTCATACATTGATTTTGACAAGACAATTTTGGATATGACACTGAGCATGTAATCTCAACTTCTCTGGTGGACCATGATGAGGCTTGTTCTGAGTGGAAACTGTCTTGTTAAACTACTGTAACTACCTACAGGAGGCCTTTATATTTACCTGTAGAGAGTCTATATACCTACCAGAGGCCTATTTACCTACCCAGAAGGGGGTTTACCTATCTACCTACCTAGTATCGGGGGTGTACCTGCCTACCTTATTGGGAGTTTACTTACTTGCTATAAGGGAACACAAAAAAGATGAAAACTTAGTACACAAATGGGAGCACCATAGTCATTTGGGGACACTTTTACTATTTAGGGCATAAGAGGGTTATTACTATTATTTGTGGTGCTATGGAAGGGGAGTTTATACAAACGTTGGAAATGCTAGGAAAGTGTTGGAAAAGTGAGCATTCTAAGATGTTTGTGTCTTAAATTCTGCAGGGATGAGTTATGGCAGTATGGACCGGATGGAGAAGAAAAGGGAAAGAGAATAACTCATAAGAGAAGGGAATGACTCATCAGAAAAGACGTCTCCAGCAAGTCCCTGGATATAACTTTACTGTAATTACTTATATGTCTGCAAAGCCTGTGTATAACTGGTAACTACCATTATATGGTCACTGTATAGTGGTAATATTGGTCGTAGTGTAATGGTTTATGTTCAGTAATGGTATGGTGCATTATTCAGTCATGGTCATAATAAGTTGGGATTATTATTCAGTCAGTGTGTGGTGATGATATGTGGTGGTATTATTCAGGCACTATGTGGTCAGCATATGTGGTCATGATGTTGTGGTATTATTTAGTCACTATGTGGTGATGATATTTGGTCATGATGAGGTGGTATTTTCAGTCACTATGGGTGCTGTTAAGTGATGGGATAATTCAGTCACTATGTGGTAGTGTTATTCAGTCAATATTTCAGTCACTTTTATGTATATAAAATGCATCATTCAGGGACAGATATCTTTAGACCATTTATGTGTACTGCTTAGCGTCCTGCTGTAGTTACGCGAGGGAGACTCAGAAGCACCAGCGTCCCATCTTGATTACAGATTAGTATGACGACGCCATTACACCAGTATGTTTAAGTTGAAGTGAGACTGGGTTGGGGCACCGCACAGATGTTAAAGGCAAGGAGGCACAGTGGGCCCCTTAAATCAACTCCTTTGGTGGGCCCTAGGCACCCCAGCCCGACACTTTGTAAGAGAGTGCTTCCAGGTAGATGTAATGTCCAAAAGATGGGAGTTCAAACACTAAAGAGATATAAGTATAATATAATATTAAGATCTTCTACAGCTGGTGAGGTTTATATAAGAAGTCTGTATTAGGATCTTGTCAACAGGTTCAGAACCAAGATAAAAAAAAACTCCCACACAAACAAGAGGGTAGTGGAAGGATTACACTGGTCCATACGATGCCACTGGATACAAACAGTAGTCTTAAATATTAGCATTACTGTACTTGGTAGCTGTTACAACTACTACACTGCAGTCCCTGCTACAAGAGACCAGGAAACATAGAAAGAAAAGTACTGTACTGGTATTGTACATCTACTATGATTAACCAAACCCAATGGCAAATGTGAAGTAAAGAAGTCCATTGGTTAGAATTTTAACCACAAGGCCCCATTTACATCCTGATGGATACCGTGAAGGGCAGGGTCGGAGCCATTGACTTGTACAAGGAAAATTTAGCCCTAATTGAACTACATTTGCCCTATTTAGCGAATGTGTTCAGTCTCTGCCACAGATGCAAGAAGTAGAAGAGTGAAAAAATCAGGCGATACCTTTTAGAGGCTAACTGAGTATATTTGATGGTGAGCTTTCGAGAGTACTAACTCCCTTCTTCAGACATGGTGTTATACAAGAACTGAACATTTACAGACTTTTTATACACAAAAGACCTGGACCTTCAAAGGAACTTAGGATTCTTAAAAATAACAAAATGCAATATAAGCAGACAAGTCATTTACAACAGGTCAAGAAATCAACAATCTGGAAACTTGTGAGGCGTGACCGAGGGGTCAGTAATTCTTCGTCTTATCTCGTAGCCATCAGGTGTAATTTGTGGCTCTCACAGTTCACACATAGTTTGACATAAAGCTGGCATGAATATTTAGCCCTTTTTGCAGAGTTTGAAATTTTTGCATTAATTTAAATTCCCACTCCTTTCTCTCCCTCTGCGTCTTAAAATGTCACATTAAGACCATAATCTGCAAATCTTCAATAGAATGGTCATCTCCGGAGAAATGTGTGGCCACTGGGAGATCTGTCCTGTTAATGGTGAAACTGTGTGAGTTCATGCGCTGGCTGAGTCTCTGCCCTGTTTCCCCTGCCCTGTGGTGGGACATTGCACACACATGATCAGATACACCACATTGGAAGACCTGCAGGAAAATGTCCCCCTAATTCTGTGCACCTGCTGTGACTGTGGGACAGGTACACTGTCAGCGGGGTGGGTGTGACTGCAGGTCTTGGACCTGTTTTGCAGGCAGGGTGAGGTGCCATTTTCAGTTGGGGCCTTCAGGGCGCTCCGGACAATAATACGCTGCAGGTTTGGTGGTTGCCGAAAGGAAAGGAGAGGGGGGACTGGGAATACTCTTCTACTACTTTCTATGGCTAACACGGTACAACATTATACTACAGATGCAAGAAAGCAGTCAACTACACAGCAGCCCACCTGCCTTAGTACTTATTAAATAAGATATTAAGAAAGTCGGCTATAGCAGGATGGCATTCTGAGAATCATGATTACTGAAATAGTTGGTATTGACAATCAATGTATTTAAAGTACTTTCTATCTTTCTCTGCCCACACTTTAAATCCAGGATATCCATTCTAAATCCCCAGGCATTTACTTCAACAATGTGACATTTTTAAAAAGGCATCCATCTGACAGACAGCTTCAGTCCCACAGATCAATAGCAATAACTAAGAACCATACTGCATAGAGGATTTTCAGAAGACTGCTCTGTGCTAAGACATCACTCCGCTGTTTAGTTGTCTTGCCTTGAAGTCATTGAGATTTGTTTATTTGTGATGTTGTTAATTAATGTGATAGATAAGTGTAAGTGTATGCATGCATAATGTTACTTAATGTCATGTACAGAATAGAATGTCCTCCTGGATTCACTGCCATGAGTAGAATAAATGTAATCATATCAAATTGTTAACATTGTGATTGTATGTCATGATACTATAGAATTTCCCATGTTATAACTTTAGATAACTTTTTGGAAGGGGTTTTTCTTTTTTATTATCTAAAGCCCACTACCTAAAAAAAACTATGTCACCCTGCTTCTTGGATGCCTGGTTCATAAACTAAAGGAGAACTTAGGTACAAATGTTGAATTCCCTACAGTGCCACCATAGGGAAAATGTAGTATTGCCTACTTCTTAATGACAGTGGTAAGCTTTTTGTGTAATTACCAGTAGTGTTGAGCGATTATTATCGACAAAGTTGAAATCAGCACAGTTTTTATGGTGATCGGATTTTTTAGATCATGCGATAATTTAGGTTAAAATCTGTGCATCATCTATTAAGATTGCGCCATTTTCGGTGCTTCCTGTAATTTTGGCGCCAGCAAATCAGATTACAGAATAGAGCAGGGTGAGATGTTTTTGCGACGTCATGACTGGGATGTGAAATGGTTGCGATTGGCTGGAAAAAAATCACAATGACCTCGTTTTACATAGAACAGCGTTTCCTGTCAGCCTCAGTGGTCTCTCAGCGTCTCAGAGCAGAAGGACGTGCGCTCTGCTTGTGTCCAAACAGCTCAGCGAAATTCTTTTATTTCTTCACAGAAAAAACCTCAAACTATTACTGTGATCCTTACAATTTAGTTTTGATTAGAGATTGGAAATTTTATATTTGGTAGGTAAGAATTTTAAAGGAGCATCTACCGCTGTAAAGTCACGGGGGAGTGGAGGTGGGGCCCTCGCAGGCGAACACAGACAAGCTCTATAAAGAATACTGGATAAAGTTCACCAAGACTTATGTAGACATTGCAATAGCTTTAATTATTAACAGTTTTTTTATTGAAATATTTTCCCGGATATTGGGCAGCCCGAACTTAAAGGAGACACATTTTTCTGTAACTGCAGTCCTTTGTTAGGTGCAAAACTCCACTTTTATTATCAGTATACATTTCAGATAGGTGTTCATTTTCAATTTTGCCCATTCCACCTTTGTTGATATATCCACCTTGTATTAAATTTAGAATCCAGCAAGTCAGCACAGGTTGATAGGTGCCAAAATACCTTGTAATATCCGAAAAAAATTTCAGATAACTGTTTTTTTGACTTTGGCGCACTAACAGCTTTGTTCATTGAGGCACCTTGCACGTAAATGTGAATACAGCAATTTTGTAGTCACCACCGTTGAATTGATAGGTGCCAAAAAATACCTTTTATTATCCGAATACATTACAGATACGTGTTTTTTCACTTTGGCGCACTACAGCTTTGTTCATTTGGCACCTTTCACTTAAATGTGAATACTGCAATTTTTTAGTCACCACACGTGAATTTAAAAGTGCCAAAAAATACCTTTTATTATCCGAATACATTTTGGATACGTTTTTTTCACTTTGGCGCAGGCCACTTTTTTTGATAGATCTACTTGCAGTTAAATTTGAATACAACAATTTTTTTATCACCACAGGTGAATTGATAGGTGCCAAAAATACCTTTATTATCCGATTAAAATTACAGATACGTGTTTTTTGCACTTTTGCCCAGTCCAGATTTGTTGATAGAGCCACCTTGCAGTTAAAGTTGAATCCAGCAATTGTGTAGTTACCATAGGTGAATTGCTAGGTGCCAAAAAATACCTTTTTATTTTCCGAATAAAATTTCAGATACGTGTTTTTCGACTTTGGCGCACTACAGGTTTGTTCATTGACGCAGCTTGCACGAAAAATTTGAAAACAGCAATTTTATAGTCACAACAGGTGAATTGAAAGGTGCAAAAAATACCGTGTATTATACGAAAAAAATAACAATACGTGTTTTTTGCACATTTGCCCAGTCCAGATTTGTTATAGAGACACCTTGCAGTTAAATTTGAAATCCAGCAATTTTGTTTTGATTAGAGGGATTTGAGAATAGCTGTGATTTGCCATCTTTTAATAAGAGGGCCTTTCAAAATATTCCCATACTTCTCAAATCTTTTATATTTCTGAACATGGAGCAAATGCAGGTGGTAAGCGAGCAAAGAGGGGGGTAGCATCATGGAGGTAGAGAGTGTACGATGAGAAGGTGCTCCTTCAGTGCTGGCGTCAACACGCATGCCAGCGGATGTCAGTTGCTGGGACCGTCAGGCCTGTCTATACACTGGGGTCATGGCCCTGTGAATCTCTGTAACGAACATCGTCGCAATCTGTCCTTCAGGGGTTAATGCAACTTGCATGCCAGCAGTATCTTACCTATCGTTTCTCGCGAAGTGTCGACGGCCACAAATGTCGTTCCATCAGCGATCATCAGCATCCGTCCAAATGAAGCAGCCCAAAAGTCAACTCGTGTACCCACACACTGTGGAATAATCATTGTCTGAAGACCTCTTTGATGACAATATGCGGTTTTGGGTCAGAAGGCTTGTTACAAGATCAAGAGGATGATTTAGTCTGCTCTATCGCCCAGTTTACTGATGCCATCAGAGGAGGAGAAGGAAGGCCGGTCAATCGGCAAAAATCCCGGGGCGTCGGCAACGCATGCAGCCCTTCTTGCTTGTAGCCGCAGCTTCTAGATGCAGAAAAGTCAGGAAGACCAAGGTCACTGTGTGATGATGATGATGATGATGACGACCATTGGCGGATCCATCCGTGTCACTTTTCCGGTTGGAATTTGCTTGCGAGCGCTTCATCAGTGGACGAGGAGGAAGACAATAGGGTAAGTGTCAATTTCGGTCCCGCCACAAAAAGGATGAGCGATGAGGCGCGGTCGCAGAAGTGCTGATATGATTCCGCCAGCCTCGGTCAGACGCTAAACCCCCTGTCTCGCTTATCGCGTCAATATGTCCAGACCTCTCAAGCCTGGGCCTTCTTTGAGCAAGGCCTCGGATTCCACCCAGCGTGTCATATGCCCGCCTTTGCATAAACGCATAAGTAGAGGCAGAACCTTAAGTGGTTAACCACCACAAACATGTCTAGTCACGATGCATTTGAATGCATGAGTTGAAATGGAGGGAAACACTTGGACAAAAAAGGCCAGGACCGACGCCGGGCCTCCAACCACTGTCACACCCTCTGTTCCGCCTCCTCTCTCCGCCGACCACAAAGTGTTTCTCAGCTGCCCATGTCTCTCAGAGTCTGGATCAAGGGTCGCCTCCGCTTCAGCTCCACCGTCGCCCCAAATACCACCAGCACCATCAGAGGACCCATCCTTAACCCTTCTTTTCCGCCAGTTTCCCCCCCCCCCCCCGGACGCTCCATTGGCAAGCCCGTAACACGCGGACCACCGTCCTCAGCCACCGACAATTAGCAGCCTTCTGTTTTCTTTCAGGTTTTGGGAGCAGAGTGATATGAAAGACACTGTTTTGAGAGTATACACTCGCTCGTGAATAGCCTGTACATCGCCAAAGCAAATAGACAGTCGGCTTCGTGGAGAAGCTTGTGCGGTCGCGTTTGCAGTAGCTTTTGGCTGTGGTGGGAAATAAATGTGTGCTTTCCGTCTGATGGGACACAGATGGGTTCGCCACGTCATGGCCCTTGCCTGCCACCAAGACAGATGCACGAGACAGCATATTGCGGCTCTTTGCAGAAAAGTGTCCTGCCAGTGGCTCCAGGCTAAGGGTAGTCATCTAAAATTTCATGGCGTTAGATACGTTATATCTGTAGGCTCGTGTAAAGGTCCATTCTGACCACTAGACTCGCCACTCATGGACTGTGTAGGTACGGGACGCGGCCAAGGCGCTATATCTCGTGTGACTAGCTGTCCACCATAGGGTTTAGCTGGTGTGATGGAAAGTGTCTCGGGGAGGATTTAGGGGTGGGACGGTATTTGGCTCTCAGGTCAGCGCAAAGCGCTCTTCAATAAATCCGCAGGTGATGGTGCCGGGCTCTTATCCCCTCCAGGTCCTTGAGTAGATGAGCATTCTCGCGTCTGTCTCAATGTAGAAAGGTCCAAAGCCGTGTTTATGAGAACGAGATTTAGTCAGTCTTGGAGGACCGTTCCCCCACAGGTCAGGAGATGTTTATGTGGGACGCTCTCTCCGCCAATGGATGGGATTGTTAGTAAATTGTCCGATTTGCAGCGTGGCTGTGGGTGGAGATCAGAACCTAGGTGCCAGGCTAAGGTGGTATGCGCGAGATTATACGGTCGTCGGCAGAGTAGAATGCTGTGTGGGCGCGCCGCCTTAACGGAGTCTGGTTTGGCTGCGAGTCTCAAGATCCCATTGCAGCTAAGGCAAATTCTTGATACACTGAGTGATCGTCCAGATGGAGAGTTGTTAAGAGTTTAACCGTTGAGTAATGGCTAATACTTGCCTGCTGGAAGTAAGGATAGAGAGGTGGTGCTGAGTTTAGCACTTCCGACGTGTTCGCACCGCAACTGGCTTTCGTCACGCCCTTGGGTCTGCGTGGCAGCGTCGCTCGCTGGCTATCCCTGTTCAAACCGTTTATCATTGTTGACGTGGCTCTGAGACACACTGGAATTTCACCTCACATGCTCAGCGATTGTTAGGGCAGCTCCAGCTCGCACAAAAGTGCCATTACGCTCTTGTTTGAGAGTGACACATGGCCTGACAAGCAGCGGTGCGGGATCGCTGGGGTGTTGAGCCACTGAGAGTCGAAGGCAGGTGAAAGAGCTCTGCACCATCCTTGCAAGTTTGGAAGAAGCCAGCTCAAAAGATTGGGTCTAGTGTCGGACTCATATGCCCTTTGTCGCGAGTGTGCATTGTGGTGATCTTAGTGGCTGGAGATATACGCGATAGATCGGTACAACTCTGAGAAGATTACAACAGGCTCGCTGAACAAAGATGCGGACAACGAGCCTTTCTGTCTCCGTCAGTAAATCCATCAAGGCCGGAGCAGGTTTCAACAATGTTTCAATCGGTCTTCATTAGCAGTTGAAGTCTCGGGGTTCCAGAGCTTGTGCAATAAGGTGGTCGCGCATAGTCTAGGGTGCATCATCTCAGCAAGTCAGGGCTGTGAGTGGAAGCTGTGCGGAGGGCAAAGATGAGGAGGGAGGAGGTATACTAGAGCACTGAAGGTTACCGACGCATTCCCTGGTTCTTGTGGTAGAGGTTGGCTGGCAGAATTTTGAGGGCGGAGGAGGAAGAGGATGGTATGTTATGATCAGGTTTTGCTAGTGCCCTCGACCATGAGGCTTGGGAAATCAAGGCGCTCCAATCTTCTCACCAACTGGAGTGCTTGGATGTCATTTCCTCTCAACATGATCTCGCATTAAGGCCATCAAAATGAACAATAGTTACTGGGTGGCCACCTCTCCTAGGTTCCCCGGTACCAAAACAAAACTCAGCGCTTTCCTACACCCACCCAAATAGAGAGTAAAATGAGGAAATGGAGACCTTGCTGATTGATCAAACTGGAGACATCTGTTGCGTACTGATTCGCACGTTGTCTTCAAATGCGTCACGGTGGAACAACGCCAGCGGAGTGACAGCAGTAGAGTGCCAAGTAGCGTAGACAGCAGCTGCAGCAGGCCAAGGTGGCAGAGCCTAATGGTGACTCTGGCAATCTTTATTTACCACCCACAACGCATGAATGCGGGCACGCACATCAGCAAATATCCATTGTGACCAGGCTTAAGATCATGGGAGCACAACTATCTGCGTCTCAACACGATGTTTTTGTATGTGTCGCACCAAATAAGACGTTATTGGGTATCCATTTGGAACGGACTGGCCCGAGCTGGCTCGCCACGCCATAGAGGTCGTTGTCCTGACCTGCAGCCTGTGTAATATTGATCGTGACATCTGTTCAGCACAAGCGGTGGAGTCAATTACAGACAACACGCATCGGTATTTCCACGATAATTTGGATCGTTTGACTTTCATCAAGATGAATCAGGCATGGATCTCTGATGATGTTGTGGCCCCATTTGCGGAGGTACCGATTAGTTGATGGTCTACTTCACATTCCTCTCTACAAGAAATGGTTCCTCTTGAAAAATCTATTTTTTTAAAAATGATCATTTCTTACTGCATTTTTTTTTTTCTCAGTTCCAACGGTTCATTTTGCTGGTTTTGCTGTGAGGAGACTGTAAATGGACACCAAGGTTTCATGCAAAACATATTCCATGTTTACTTACTTATCTTTAGGATTTTTTGCTATTGTCAATGTTTTGGGGTCATGTTGCCTCACATTTTTATCTGTGGCTGTGAAGTATTATTTATAATTTTTGGGGTATGTTGCTGTGGCATTTACAGCAATAATTATGGTCTTTGGAACAGAATTGTGGCTTTTAAGTGGCATTTTCATCACAACTTTTGTAACAGTGGCTGAGAAGTCATATTTTACATTTTTTGGGTCATGCTGCTTTGAAATGCGCAATACTCAGGTCCTATTCTAAAAAAATTGTTTTAATAGACATTTGTTTCTTCACATTGTCAAAGTGGCTCCACGGGTCATGTTTTTTGGAAGTTTTTGGGGGCCATTTTGCTGTGACATGCAGCTATACTACAGGTCCTAGTATAAAAAAAATGATGTTTTTTACCGGACATTTGTTCCTTCTCAATGGTCCAAAAGTGGCTCAGATGGGTCATAGTTTTTTGATTTTGGGGGGCATTTTACTGTGACATGCAGCTATACTAAGGTCGTAGTTATAAAAATGTTGTTTCTAAACAGACATTTTGTCTTACAAATGTAAGAGTGGCTCGAAGGGTGATGGTTCGCTGTCAGAAACGGGAATAGGTAGGACACTGTTAATGGAAACATATTGCTAAATGACTTGTTTTTTGAAAGATCTTTAACATAGCTATCAATTGTATTGAGACTACCCATTTAATATAATTAAAAAAGAAAACACAAACATGGTGGGATTCATCTATTTAAAAATGTGGTTTTCTAGAATTAAAAAAAAAAATACTAAAAAACTTGCATGTACAAAATAGATGTTAAAAAAATTCCTCTGAATTGTACAAGGGAGGCTACAGGAAAACTTGACAGATGTAGGTTATTCAGAGGACATGGGTATGGATCACGGACAGAGAAACAAAGTACAGAACCATTTTCTCCAGCACGTTGAGTACAAATGAGATAAAGAATGAGAAAAGGGCACCTAGGTTGTAAACAGGGGAGGTTAACACAGTATTTCCAAGTGAAGCTCAATTGGTCCGCACCTCTTATAGGAGGGGAAAGCGCTTCCCCAGTCTTGAATGTGTATGAGGAAGGCTGGAGTTCTTCACACTTCTAGCTTCTCACACTTCTGCTTCAGCCACGAAGTTTTCGTTGCTGCGTCATCAGGGATTTTTAACCTGCGTGTTTAATAGGATGACAGACGCAAGCTGGGCTCTCACCGCACACACTATAACTGGCCCTGTGTATGCTGTGGCCACAGGACAGGTATAGTCAATGTCAGTGAACTAAATGGTGTTGAAAAACTCCTTTTTCGGCACTTTTTAATCTGGGCGTCAAGGACAGGTTTAATGGTCCATACTAAGGGCCAGGGACAGGTATAGTCAATAGTTAAGTTCAGCTAAAATGGTGGTTGAAAGACTCCTTTGTACGGCACTTTTTAATCTGGGGGTCAGACAGGTTTTTAATGTTCATACTGCGGTCCAGGACAGTTTAGTCAATGTCCAGTGAACTAAAATGGTGGTGAAAGACTCTTTTTCGGCATTTTTTATTCTGGGGGTTATGCAGGTTTGGGCTCATGCTGTAGCCTGGACCAGGTAGGCTATTGTTAATTCCAGTTCAACTTTAAATCTTGTGAAAGACTCCTTTTTCCAGCACTTTTATCTGTGGGTAGACAGGTTTAATGGTCATGCTGCGGTCAGGGACAGGGGTTTGCCAATGTCAGTGAAAATCTAAAAATGGGTGGTTGTAAGGATCCTTTTTCCGGGCACTTTTTAATTGGGGGTCAGGACTGTTAATGTCATACTGCGGTTCCAGGACAGTTCTAGTCATGTTCCAGTTAAATAAAATGGTGGTAGAAAGGATCCTTTTTTCCGGCACTTTTTAATTGTGGGTCAGACAGGTTTAGGGGTCCATGCTGCGGTCCAGACAGGGTTTGTCATTGTCCAGTTTCAACTAAAATGGTGGTTGAAGAATCCTTTTTCGGCTCTTTTTATATGGGGGTCAGAACAGGTTTAATGGTCATACTGCGGTCAGGGCAGTTCTAGTCAATGTCCAGTGAAACTAAAAAGCGTGCGTTGAAAGATCTTTTTCCGGCATTTTTTAATTGCTGGGGGTCATGCAGGTTTGGGGCTCCATGCTGTAGCCCTGGTCTGGTATAGTTAATGACCAGTTCAACTAAATGGTGTTTGAAAGGGACTCTTCTTCCGGCACTTTTTATCTGTGGGTCCAGCAGGTTTTAAGGGTCATGCTGCGGTCCAGGACAGGTGTTCAATGTTTCCAGTTCACTAAAATGGTGATGAAAGACGCCTTTTTGGCACTTTTTAATCGGGGGGTCATCGCAGGTTTTTTTTTAGGGTCTGCTGCGTTCCAGGACATGATATTCAATGTCCAGTTCAAGTAAAATGACTGGTTCAATAATAACTGCCTCTGGCACTTTTTAATTGGGGTGATGCAGGTTTAAGGGTATGTGTGGTACAAGGGACAGGGATAGTGAATATGGTGTGTGACTTTTTTTCTGTGGCTTTTATAGCTAAGTGTTGTGCCTAAGATGTAGCAGTATCCATTTGACTGTTGTGGCGTTAACTTCCAGCTTCTACAGCTGTTTTGGGGTGTAAGAATGAAGGTGTTGGCTTGCTCTCCCATGACTTTAATGGTCTTCGGAGTGAGTCTATCGACTATCATGAAAAAAAACCTTATCGAATGGTGGCGGACTATCGACTATCGCCCGATGTCGATAGCCAACGTAATCGCTCAACACTAATTACCAGACATGCCAAGTCCTCTGATAAAAGGGATACTCTTTGTAGCTGCTGTCTTCAGATATATGAATGGAGGTCCTGAACGAAGGACTTCCATCTTATCCCTGCATACCTTTAGTCAAACTTATATTCGCTAATGAGTAACATTGTTTTAATGGCAAAAAAAAGACATACGTCCATTCAGTTCAGCCTATTATCCTGCAGTGTTTATCTAGAGAAAGGCAAAAGATATAAAAAAAGAAGTCAATTACCATTATCTTAGGAAAAACTATTTGCAACTCCATATCTGGCAAACAGAACTTATCCTTGGATCAACTACTCCAGAAATCTAGTTCTTATAACTTGTAATATTATGATACTCCAGAAACGCAGCTAGACCATTTGTGGATTATTTTAGTGAGTTCACCATGACCAGTTCCTATAGCAGTAGTATAATGTTGTACCATGTTAGTCATAGAAAGTAGTAGAAGAGTGAAGAAATCAGGCGATACCTTTTAGAGGCTAACTGAGTATATTTGATGGTAAGCTTTCGAGAGTACTTCGCTCCTTCTTCAGCATGATGTTACACAAGAATCTAAAAATTCACAGACTTTTTATACAAAAAGGACATGGTCCTTCAAAGGAATTAGAATCTTTTTAAAAATACAAATGAATATAAGCAGACAGTTTTTTTTTCACAGGTCAAGAATAAACAGTCTGGAATTTGTGGGTCGTGACAGACGGGTTAGTAATTATTGCTCTATTATTTGTTCCAGGTGTGATTTGTGACCCTCACAGTTCATATGTAGTGTGACATGAAGATAGGATGAATGATAAGTCCATTTTACAGCTTTAAACTTTTGCATTAACTTATATTCCCATTCCTTCCTCTCCCTTTGTGTCTTAAAATGTCCCATATTAAGGACCATAACTTGCAAATCTTCCATGGAAGTGGTTCTTCCTCTGGAGAAATGTGCGGCCATGGGGAGATCTGTTCTGCTGTTGCTAATTAGTGAATCTGTTGTGAATTATGCGCTGACTGACGGGGGGTCCTCTGCCTGTTTTCCCCACATAGAGGCTGTGATGGGAATTTGCGACACACATAATCAGATAAACCACTTGGAAAGCCTGCAGGAAAATGTTCCTTAGTTCAGTGCACCTGGTATGGGATTTGTGGGACAGGTACACTGTCCGCGGTGTTGATGTGCTGAAGGTCTTTGCACCTGTTTTTGCAGGCAAGTTTCTTGTATAACACCATGTCTGAAGAAGGAGCTAGTACTTCAGAAGCTTCCATCAAATATACTCAGTTAGCCTCTAAAGGTATCGCTGTCTGATTTTCCTTCATCTTCTACCGTTACTGATAGCAGACATTTCCATAGTGTCACTGCTCTTATAGTAAAGAATACACTATTATGTGTGTTTTTTGAAGAAACCTCCTTTCTTCTAGATGTTGTTATCCATATAGTCTTAGGTATAACAAGATCATGAGAGTGACCCTTATTATATTTATACATGTTCATTCAGTCACCCCGATAATGTTTTATCTCTAACCTAAACAACCTTAATTTTTACAATTTTTCTGTGTTGTTCTGTCCACCCATTTGTCTTATTTTTTTTGTTGCACGTCTTTGATTCTGCTCAAGTTCTGCAATGTTTATCTTGTGCAATGCTACCCAAAACGGTGTACAATATTCCATGTGGGGCTGACTAGTGATTTGATTAATGGGAGAATAATGTTCTCATCATGTGCATCTATGTCCCTTTTGATAACCCCATGATCCTAGTTGGCTTGGCATCTGCTGCTTGGCACTGCCCGCTACAATTAAGTTTACTGTCAACTAAGATTCCTAAGTCATTTCCCATGTCAGTTTTAAACAGAGTTTTTCCATTTAAGAAGTAATCATGGAATTAATTTTTCTTTCCTATGAGCATGAACTTGCAATTATGAAGGTATTTTCAGCTTGCAGGAAAAAAACATATTATATAATTGCTTGCAATCTATTTTCCTTACAGCTTGTGGCTATTTGGGTAAATGAGGTTTGACACTAATAAATGCAAGACCATATATATGTATATCTACAGCTTGTGGCCATTTGGGCAGATGAGGTTCAACACTAATAAATACAAGGTTATATATATATATTTCCATGTTTCCTTTGTTTGGTTACCTGGTTATGCTAACACAGTAGATAAAGGTATATTGTGTGATGGAGCATACGAATCTGGTCATTCTAATACTGTACTGATAAACGAAATTGAAATTCATGGATCAGTGTTGTATGACAGTCACTTAATGGAGGCTTAGCAGCAACATCCTTGGACAAGAAGTTTCAAGCAGCCTTGATTTTCTAGTCTTTTACAACTTCTTTAAAAAAACAAAATGCTTTGAATAATTTTACAGTTCTTTTAAATTGAAAATAAAACTTTCATTTATAAACAAAATGATTTAAAGTATTTTTTTTTTCTGGATGGAAAATGACACAATTCTCAATTGATTTGTAACAAGTTCCCTCCTCCCAAGTAAGAGCAGATGTCCTGTGGTTTTGTACTTTGTCTATTTAAATGTTCCTATGCTCAGCTTCATTTGCAGACTATGTTCCTTTTCAACAAGATCCAGGAAATGATGACTCGTGTAAACTCACATGACGACCATTACTGGTCATCATGTTTGGACAGCATGAATCAATCTCCATATGACAGACCTTTCCCAATCAGATTGATGTGTTTTCTTTAGCTATTTAAAAAGTTTCAGCAGCTGGATCCAATCGGCTCTAGGTCGCTATATTGCAGCATCTGCCAGTTGTTGTGTTTTAGCAGTGCTTATGTCACATCCATCCTACCAAGTTTATGAAGGTCTATGAGTTTATAGCATGTGCATTATAGTATCAAAATTCTATCAGAAAATTGGAGACCAGAGCTCGCCAGCTACTAGACTGATTTATGTTGATTGGCATATGGTCATTCTCTTTGAGCCTTTGGTATGGTTTGCCTGTCTTATGATTTCTGCTTTCATATCAGAGAAAAGTATATGAAAAAAGGAGAAGATTTGAGCTCAGTAATATACAATATTTCATTTGCAAATCATTTCTGGATAAAAATTGTATATCCCAACAGGACTTTTAGGAGAGAGAGTGAGTCCTGCCTGCTCCACCCACACTCACTGATTAACAACCTTTGTTGTGTGCAAGTTTGTGTGTGTGCATATATATATATTTACACATATACACACACACATACACACTGATTGACAGCTTGGAATATATACAGTATCTCAAAAAAGTGTGTACACCCCCCACTTTTTTGTAAATATTATGGGCTAATGTGCACAATACGAATGCGCCCCATAGTTTGGTGTATTTTTTAGTGTCAAAAACTTCTGACGCCCCACATTCTCGATTAAATGAAACTGTAATATACCAAAAATAGGGCATTATACTCCCCCCCCCCCCTCCCCTCCCCGGGATGACACATTGTAATGCGCCTAAAAAGGTGCATTAAATATAGTAGCAATGATATGCAGTGCGCCTCCATAACGCAATGCGCTTATTGAGGCGCGTTACATACACTAGTAATGATACATTATGAACACATTATGTGCCTCCGTTATGCAATGCGCCTCGTTAGATGCGTTACATACATTACAATGATACGCTATGCACCGCGATTTGCGCAATGCGCCTTTTGAGGCGCATTAAGTTTACTATACAAGGTATAACTGATGCCAGATTTTTGAAAGGATCGTACATGTCGCCCTATATCTTTTCATGGGACAACACTGAAGATATGACACTTTTATATAATGTAAAGTAGTCAGTGTACAGCTTGTATAAACTGTGTAAATTTGCTTGTGCCCTCTAATTATAATTAACAACACAGTCATAAATGTTTAACGGCTGCAACAAAGTGGAGTTCACCCTAGTGAAAAATGGACAAATTGTGCCCAAAGTGTCAATATTTTGTGTGGCCCACCCATTATTTTCAGCCAATGGATAACTCGTTTGGGCATAAAGGTTCACTAAAACTTCCACAGGTTGCAGCCATTAATATTCCTCCTCCACTTCTCCTGATGACATCCACTTGAGCTGGTGGTGTTAGAGTTATTTTGCTCCCACCTTCCATTTGAGGATTGCCCACAGATGGTAATAGGGTTTAGGGACTGGAGGACATGCTTTGCCATTTCAGCACCTTTACCCATCATTTTCTTTAGCAAGGCAGTGGTTGTTTGGAGGTCGTTTTTGGGGTCAGTTTATCATGTTGGAATACTGTCGGTATGTGGCCCAGAAGGGAGAGGATCAAGCTCTGCTTTGGTATCTCACAGTACATGTTTGCATTCATGGTTTCCTCAATGAGACTGTAGCTCCCCACAGCCAGCAGCACTCATGAAGCCCCTAACCATGATACTCCCACCACCATGCTTGACTTTAGGCAAGACACACTTGTCTTCTTACTTGGTTACCGCCACGCATGCTTGACACCATATGTACCAAATAAATTTATCTTGGTCTCATCACAACATTGTTTCGGTAATCCATGTCCTTATTCTACTTGTCTTCAGCAAACTGTTTTTTTTTTTGTGTATCGTCTTTAGAAGAGGTTTCCCTCTGGGGTGACAGCCATGTTTACTAATTTACTGCAGTGTGCGTTGTATGGTCTGAGCACTGGCAGTCAGACCCCCCACTCTTTTAACCACTGCAGCAATGCTAGCAGCACTCATACATCTATTTTGACAAGACAATTTCTGGATATGACGCTGGGCACATGCACTCCACTTCTTTGGTCGACCATGGCGAGACCAGTTTTGAGTGGAAGCTGTCTTGTTAAACCACTGTATGGTCTTGGTCAGCGTGCTGCAGCTCAGTTTCAGGGTGTTGGCAATCTTTTTATAGCCTAAGCCATCTTTATGTAGAACAGCAATTATTTTTTTCAGATCCTCAGAGAGTTCTTTACCATGAGGTGCCTTGTTGAACTTCCAGTGACCAGTATAAGAGTGTGAGAGCAATAACACCAAATTTAACACAGCTGTTCCCCATTCACACCTGAGATCTCACAAATACTAAAATGTCAAACTGGGCACAATGGGGTGACATGCCCCAATATGCTAGCGCCTTTTTTGGTCTATTTTGTGCAAAAATACTTTTGATGCCATATTCTTGATATAAATGTAATATACCAAAACTAGGCGCATTATATGCTGGGCACAACACATTGTAACGTGCCTAAAAAAAGCGCATTACATACATTCTGCACCACCATAACGCAATGCGCCTTGATAGGCAAATTACATATACTAGCATTGATACTATGTGCTGCGACTGAGCAATGCACCTTTTTTGGCCCAATGTGCCTTTTTAGGCGCATTAAGTTTACTATGCAAGGTATACCAGACACCAGATTTTTGAAAGTATCGTACTTTCAGGCGCACTTTACACTGATTAAATGCACCTAAAATCTGCGGCGGCGACGCCAATTTTTGGACATGTTGCCCTACGTGTCCATTTTCACTTAGGGGTCTACTCACTTTTGTTTCCAGTGGCTTAGACATTAACAGCTGTGTGTTGGCTTATAGATAAAGCAGGACTCTGTCCTTTTTAAGTGTCTTTCTTTTAAATTTTCAAAACATATAAGATTTCAGAGCACAGCACCAATATGCCTAGCATGAAATGCTTTCAGATGAGGCAGCATAAATGACCTGACAGTTTTGCCCTAATGGCCAGAAAAGTATTAACAGAATACTAGAAACTGCTGGAATGAATGAAGTACCGTGTCTTACGTAGACAAGGGAGAAGCTGAATAGTGAGGATTTTTTTGTATACATACTGACAAAAATAACATGAAATAGGATTAGACTACAATTTGACTTAACTAATAAGCAATTATTTACCTTATTTACCAATTATTTACCTTCTTTGACTCTTTTGAATTCCTAGGATAGTGAATGGATCCATAACATATATTTTGTTCACCTTCTATGGTTTATTAGTTAAATGAACTGTAAAGCTCAGTGCATTGGAAATTAAAAACAAGAAGGAAAAAAAACCTATTTCCAATAGTCATTTTAAATAAAGGAAGACAAGAGAAACTCCTCTGGAGAATTTCTTCTTCACTAGAAAAGGAGAAACTGTTGATACTATCTATTCGGAGATATCCATCTGCTCAATTTTATTTCTCATTTTGTTATTGATTGTGTCCTGATGGTACTTTACAAAGCAAACCTTTAGGAACTACTAAACCACCAAGCATAGATTCTTTCTGCCAACATTTAATTCCATTTTTATTAAATTGGACTTTCCTTCTTTTTACTGGCTGTTATACAGAAAACCCTGACAAGACTTACAATGTGGGATTTATTTGACAATCACTATCAATGCCAGGTGTCTGAGAAACAAGTGAGCTTTGTTGTTTTGTAGCTTTTCCTCTATGTCTACATTTATGCATTAGTAACTCTGAACTATGTTCATTTCCACTAGCGCTCTAAAAAATTTAACTATACATTACATCTTGAGAACATGACTAACTCCCTTCAAATGGGGAATATACTTCACACTTCTCAAAGTAAAGTGTATAGCATTGTCAGCTTACTCAGTGGGGGGTAATCCATGATACCAAACACTATCTATAGATAAAATTGCCATTCTTCTTTTTAAACTGACCTACTTTCCAGTGTCACACTACCTAAAGTATGCCTGTACTGGCTTTACAAAATTTTTTTAGGGAACACTATAAGCAGACTTCATTGTAGCAAGGAGTTACCCATATTCTTAAAGGGGTTTTGCCATCTGTTATTTTTCATGGAGATCTTCACCACCAACCTCAGGCTTCCATTTACAGGGCAGTCTGTGGGCTGTTCTACAGCAGTAACTGACATTTCAGCTCTGCTATCCCTAGCTGAACCTTTAGAGGAACATTAATTATGAACGGGTTATAAAAACAGGGAACAAGGCTATAGAGCGCTAAAGGGTTAAAGTTTGTCAGTAAGAAAGATAAACAAGTTCTTTTGTTTCTGATAAGACACAGCTGAGAGTGACGTCACCATCGGCCATTGCTAGAGCAGAGAGAGTTGGTAACTTAGGAAAGCTTGTGTAAAAAAGCAGGAGACAAGAACTGCTCTAACTCTGACAAAATCAGCAATATATTTGGTAATGGTATTTATTTATAATGTTAAAGCCAATTTAATTGATGGAAAAATTCTTTAAGTTGGTATGGGAAAAGTTTTTCAAATAAATAGTTATCCTCTTTGACTACAATTGTGCATTAGAGATCCTAACCTATATTCATTTTGACACTAAGGGCCTCATGTATGAACCTGTTTAGGTCTAAAACTCACTTTTTTGTCCATCGGTTTGTTTGTAATAAGTCATCAGCCATGGTGCATCTATAGGAAATGTAGAGGCAACATCTGGACCCGGGAGGTAACGGGTCCTCTACTGCCTAAGAAGACACTAACTTTATAATTGGCATGGTGGATTGGGGGCCAAGACATGTCTCTGCTTAAAGCAATGCTTATCTAAAACCTTAAATTGTTTATCCCCTTTGGTTAATCCATACTTGTTAGATAGGTCCCTTAGCAAAAATTATGAACACTTTGCCCTTGTGAGCCCTAAGGGGCCGTTCACAGGCGTGGACAAAACCCCGGCCGGTTTGGGCTGGTATTTGTCCTGTTTTGCCACCCCCCACGGCCCGCCGGGGGGGGGCTTTTTTGCGATGAGGGAGATCAGCCCTCTCCTCCCTTTGAGATCAATTTTCCGCCCGGAAAAGGGAGGGGAAGATTGTGCATGTTCAATGTTTTGTAAACCGGCCCCGGTTTTTCAGGCGGTCTGAAAAACCGCAAAGGGGGGCTAAAAAAAACGGCCAAAACCCGTGCCGTGTGGACATGCCCTTAGCATTCAACTATAACCTGTGGGGAAAACTTGCAGTAAAGGTCTCCATTTCCCTGCAGCGCCCCCACAAGGGAAACTAAGCATTTCACGGCACCTATTCAAATGAATGTGTGTAATTAAGGATATGACAGGTTTTCCAGAATAAGAGACACTTTTTAAATCACTTCAATTGGTCAAGAGATGATGGTTCCAAACAGAGAACCTTCTTCTATTAATTCACAATTCCTTTATTGGTATATAGGATTTCTAAACTAAAGAATTCTTATCAATTTCATCTTTATCTAGTGAATACAATGGTAGAATTCTATTATATTGCCTTACAGAAATGTTGGCCTTAATAATAATGATAATCTTTATGTATCGATTCTACAGCACATTACAGTCAAAAGGTTGCACCGTATATATACAGACAATATCAGACCTGGCATAAAAAACAAACTGATTGTAAGGAATTAACTTGATTGCCCAGTGTTTTATATTTTAGAACTAGTGCATCATGAGAATAGTTTTGGAGATGAGAGATGGGAAAAGGGCTGTCTGTTTATGGACAAAGTTAATCTTGGGTCATTTGCAGAGTTTTGACAGGGGGGCCAATGTTGAAAACGGTTTTTTTTTGAAAAAAAAACGTTTTATACATGTGGCCCCCGGTGTGTGGTATATTGAACTAAAGGAGAAGATGTAGAGAGATTTAGGGGGACATGTATGAAAACTGTCTGTGTCTAAGACTTTTTTTTGTTACCCTAGCTACCAATAGGCCCCCTTTTATTTTTTTAGAGACATATTTTAATGAAAAGGGAGCTTGATTGGTTTTTTTTATGGGCAGCAAAGAAAGGGGCTTAGTTTTCAAACTAGGCCCTTAGTGTTTTAAAGAGAAACCCTTTCCCTGGTTATCCCCCTTGCTGAGGACGAAAAAGGTAGGGCAGACTGCTGTTTCAGACTTGCCCTTATTTTGTAAGATGCTGTAGTTTTGAGTATTTAAAGCTCAAATTGCAGTTTTCAGCCAGAGAGGAGCCCTGAAAAGAGTCAGTTTTTTTATGCCCCCCCCCCCTGAGGCTAGCCCCCCCCCCACCTTTTAATGATAAACCATTACTTTGAATAGGTAAAATCACGTGAATAAATGTCGGGGGTGGGGGTATCCCTTTGGTGGGGGGGGGCTTAAAAAATGTCATGATTAAGTTTGAGCATTAAAAAACTTAAAACGCACTCTTTCAGAATTTAAAGGGTACAGCGCTGGGAAACAGCATTTGCACAGTTGTGCTGCCCTCAGCAAGGGGGGCATAACCTATGTGATAGATTTCCTTTAAGTAGATGAGAGTGATAAGTTAAAATTGCATTCTAAAGTGAATTGACAAACTGTACAGTCACTGGCACAGGTAGGGCTTAGGTAGCGTTGGCACAAAAAAACATGGCTTGGATTAGAAGTATCCAATGGCAGTGGGGTATAGAGAAGGGAAGACCAATTAAAAAAGAGTTACAGTAATACAGACAAGAATGTATTAGGGCAACAGTAACCATTTTTACAGTAAGAAAAGGGTGGATTCTGGAGAGGTTTTTTTGGCTCAGGTGTAAAAGAGTAAGGGTTTTGAATATATGGTATACAAGATCAGAGTTTAACATGCCCCTAAGACAGCGGTACCCCTGCAAAGAAAATATTAGGTTTAGTAAGGTTAGTATATGTCCATAACACAAGATGTTCTGTTTCGGAAATATTGAGTTAGGGGGAAAAAATATGTTTTTTAAAAAACAGAAATCACTCGTGTTTGGGGGGGGGGGGGGTAGTGTGCAAGGTTATATAGGGGTTAAGGAAAGGTGTAAATTTTGCTGCATTTCTGTAGAGATAGTGCTGAAAGCCAAATGTGTTTATAGTTTGTCCATTAGGCACTATATAAAAGAGAAAAAGAAAAGACCTAGGATTGATCTCTGAGAAACCCTAAACAGAAAAGTGAAGTGATAAAGAATTAGAAACCCCCCCCCCCCCCCCCCCCCCCCCCCCCCCCCCCCCACATGAGACATTTAACAAGTGGTCAGAGAAGTAGAGAAAAAAAATAAGACAGAACAGTATCTTTAAGGCCAATAGTGTAGAGCAAACTGAGTAGGAGTTGTGAAGTACAGTGTCAAACACTGCAGAGAGATACCGAGGAATCAGGGAATAGTTCCCGTGAGACTTAGCCATCAAGACATCATTCGCCACTTTAGCTAGAGCCCTACAGAGTATAGAAGCCAGATTGTAAGGAGTTGAGGGAAAAAAAAGAGATAAGTGATTATATGAAAGTAAACTAATTGTTCCAGAGGTTTAGGGATGAAGGGAAATTAGAGATTGGGTAGTTAGCTGTACTGGACAGGCCAGGAGATATTTATCAGTAACATGGTAATAACAGCATGGTTAAAGGAGTAGGGAAAAATCCAGAAGAAATAGAGGGGTTATATATTCTAGCAATGGTGAGTAATGATAGTGGAATGAACTTGTTTTGGTTTATTAGATTATTTAGAGATCAGAGAGATAAAAAAAGATGGGCAATGCTGTAGGTTTGTTTTAGCATGAATTTGTAATGGTGGAAACATGCTGAAAAAAAGGTCTCAGCAGATATGTAGGACACCACTAATGGGAAAAGGTTTGAGGCATGTTCAAGGATTGTCCCGATCTGTTGTGTTGTGTGTCTGGATGTTTGGAGGGGTACTACTGCATTTAAGGTGCTTCTAAAACTTTCTTGGGGAAAAGGTGGTGGAGGGAGACATGCTGACCATGCAGTGATCCGTGGTAAACAATCATATCTCCTCATAGAGTGACCCTATCTCACAGACCTCAATCCCGGCCAGCCAGAACCTTGCTATGTTCTGACCAGATGGGTGACACTTTTTGTTGAAGGAGATTTTGGCTTGGCTTAAATCTCCAGTAATGTTTCAAGGCACTAGAGAACACTTTCTTCATTTTTGAGAGCTTATTTTCATATCCCTTTGAGAATTGCATTGAAATGTTTGGCAGTCAGATGAGGGCAGAAGAGGAATGAGATTAAGGATGATAGGGTGTGTTGGAGTCAGAGGTTAACAACCACCACTCTTAAGAAAAACAGGTTGACGAATCTGAAGGTGGAGATCTAAAAGTAAATGAATATTAGCTAAGGCACATTTAGTGACCTGGAGGTTGCATGGAAAAGAAGTATGCCAAACACTCTTTCATGCTTGTTTCTAAGGTCTACAATGGAAAATCTTATTTTGCTGCACAAGGCCTTTGACAAGCCTTAGGCTATGTCTACACAGCTAGGTTAAAATGCCATTGGAAATCCAACAGTATTTAACTTTGCCGCATCGTGGTTTTTGTGCAAAAAATGCGGCCGGATTTCCCGCCAATCCCTTAAATTAAGGCTATGGGAATCCGACTGAAATTCGACGGCAGATAGAAAATGTTCTCTCTTCCACTGGATGGCAGGCAGTTTAGAAATCCTAAGTAAAAAGTCTGTGCTGTGTAGACTACAGAATGGATTTTCTATTGAGAGCTACATAGCACTGGTCACAGTCGAATTTTCGGTGGGTTCTAAATACTGAATCCGCCATAAATCTACCTGTGCTGTGTAGACATAAATACAATAAAATAACGATTGGTTACTAAGGACTGTCACTATGAACAGGCTCCAATCCATAATAAACAATACAACAGTATGAAAAATGGAAATAATTAATACTTAACCTTTAATAAATAAGTACACATTAAAAATAAATGGAGCTACCTTAAGTCCAAAGGCGCTATAATGGTTTAAAGCACACAACGCTGTAAGACCATGCAAAACACAAGTATCAGAAATATAGTATCCTTGCGCCAAATATATGCAGTGATGCAAGACAATACAGAAGTCAGCTGACCCTATAACACCTGTCAGCACCAAGGCTTGCAAGTATCCTAACCTCGGGGAACCCGTCCCAAAAAGGACGACCCTGACTGGAACCTTTCCCTACAAAATGTGAACCCTGTTACACCCTAGGAAGATTAGTAGACTGGTCCCAACATGACCATGTTTCGGCCACTACAAATACCTCATCAGGGGACTCAATAAGTAGGGGACATACAATGTTGTAATAAGATGTGCATGAGAGATAGAATACACAACAGTATATATCCAGGGCAAAGATGAAAGGTGTGATTTTGAAGACTCTTGCCCTTTAACCATAGGGCCACAGAGGTATGATAGCACTGTTACCTACTGTAATAGGGTCCTAGAGCTGAACAGTCAGGTACTATATTGCAGATAAAAAGGATGCCACCTTATTAAGAGAGATCATTCCCACAAATGGCAGTCACTTGAAACAACATGCCAATTCTTGAGGATTCAAACTGTCCCACTGAGAATAAATAAAGGAAAATCCTATAGCAAGTGCTTCTTACCTAATGGATGGTTAGAAGTAGCATGTGACTGTGCCAACTTGTCGTGCCAGTCAGTAACAAGGTTCCCCAAGGTTAGGCTATAGGATACTTGCAGGCCTTGGTGCTGAGGGGTGTTATAGGGTTAGTTTCCCCCCTGGTTTGTCTTGCAATGAAAATTTTTGGAAAAGGAACCATTAACGATCCTTTTTTGAAATGTCAGGCAAAACGGCAAAAGTCACAGGGCCCGGACCTTTAAAAGCCCCATAAATTTAGTAACTTGTTTAAAAAGGTTGTATTTTATTTAAATTTTCCTTTTTCTATGAAACTGGACCGTACCCTTCATTTTGAAATTGCTAAACCGGGCAGGAAAAATGGAAAGAAAATCCAAAGTTTGAAGAACTTCCCCAAAAATTTAAAAAACAAAAATCTGCTGACCCCACCACTTTTTACAGAAGGGGTCAGAACCCACGGGGGAAGTTTTGGGGTGTTTGATGTACAATTCCCAACTTATAGCTGTAATATTTATTTTACATTTTTGGTTAAACCGTTTGTTGACAGCGTTCCTTTAAAAATTTTTAACCACGGGACACTCAATATGATTGCAAAATTAATATTTAGGAGATAACACATAGTCACATTGGGTTATGTTTGGTATGGTGTATAAGAAAATAACTAATTTTCTAATTATTTCCATTACATTTGCAATTTCACATGTCTACAGATGGACCTAACAGGCTGCCCTGCATCACATACAACAGCTACATATCCATGTTGCATCACTGCTGTCAATTATAGCTAAAAATAGAAGCCACATCCATTTGAACAATGGATTCTCCTTTCTGTACAGCAACAGCAACGAGGAATCCTACATTGTTTATCAGGAGGCAAAAAAAATTTTCCGAAAAATGAAATTCACATTTACTAAAATTTTGGATGATTCCTTTAAAGATTTTCCCCAAATTGGAGGTAGCCCAATCTGTACACTTTCTAAATGCACTCCATTACGGGGTTAAAAAACATAAAAAAAAACCCCTTTTACTAAAGCTGTTGTACACAAGATTCCAATTACAAGGGAATCAGTAGAAAAAAAATACAAATTATTCATTCACCCATTCGTTCTATGTAGTTAGGTATGTCATATAGTACTTGTTTAATACTAAATTTCATTTTTTTTTTTGCCTCTAA
Organism: Phyllomedusa bahiana; assembly: GCA_025379985.1. NCBI lineage: Eukaryota > Metazoa > Chordata > Amphibia > Anura > Hylidae > Phyllomedusa > Phyllomedusa bahiana. Next base: position 68,217 of record JAODAL010009598.1, on the reverse strand, counting down.
TGAATCCTAGTAATTAAACTTTTCTCTTCAGACCGGAATAAAAAATTCATATGGGGGTTTAGAAAAATTATAATTAAAAGTTAAAGGTCAACATATGAAAATACATTGCACACCTGTTGTTCATATATTGAAATGAGGCAGAAACAAGTAAATAAGGAAATAGACAAAACTTGTCAATGCAATGGATTAGATTGTGTGGATGTTGTATACAGAGTATATTGATGTACAAAGTTTACTACTTACACCAGTAACTATTGATTCAATCAAAACTATGTATAGTTTAATTACCATAATTAGTAGATCCAATATGCATAATATTAAAAGAAAATATTATATTTTACAAAAGTCAAGAAGACCTAATAATAGTAGTAGTATTAATAATAATAATAATAATAATAATAATAAAAAAGAAGAAGCTGGAGAAGAAGGCATAACATTAATATAAATAACAATAATATAATAATAAATCTACTGAGAGACAGCTCATCTTCCTAAACAGCCACAAGACGACTGGTCATTAAGCAGATAGTACATGAATAACAGAATATGAAGTAGACACACTTTCTTGCCACCTGCCAATAAGTGATCAAAGATTCTCACATTAGTTTTAGAGTAAACATGTAATACCAAATGAAACATAGAAGCAACAAGCCCTGACAATCAAATGTTACTCCCTTTTTCTTTGCATGGCTAATAGGAACTCAGTTAACTGAATCTACTATCATTTCAGAGGTGTAAAATGCACTGAGTAAGGGTAACAGTAGTGTTATGGCTATAATATAGTGATAGGGATAAATATTTAGTGACATAGCGCTAGGGGAAGCTGCTAATTTAGTCATGGGGGAATCAGTTAATATGATGGGTAAACAGTATGAACATGCAGGGAAAGGTTCTGGTCTAGTTATAAGGTAAGAGTGAAGTGAAGAAGTAAATATGTAATGATACAGTGCTAGAGGATGAGTGTAGTTAAGTAGTGATGGGGTAAACATGTGATGATACAGTGCTAAAAAACCTGCTGATAATTATGGGAAAAGGGCAATTATGTATGGTAGGGGAAAAAAGTAAACAGGCATGGAAATGGATATAGTTTTAGGAAAATATATTAATGGGTAAAAGTAAGATAAAGGGAGGAGAACTCCAGTCCCAGTAGGGTAAGGGTAGTGATGGGGGAAACATGTAGAGATACAGAGGTAGGAGAAGCTGCCAGTCTAGTTATGGGGTAAGGGTGTAGTGATGGGGGAAACATGTAGAGATACAGATGTTGGTCTAGTTATGGGGGGAATATGCACAATGGGATAAAAAAGTAGTGAAAAGTTTAGAAAAACTGCTGTTTTTTTCTGGGGAAAAATGTAATTTTTATGATGGGGTACACTACGTGTAGGAAACATTGTGATTAGTTTTGGTGACTCATGTAGTGATATAGGTCAAGAAAGTTGACTAGTTAAAGGGATAATAGTGTAGGGGGGTAGTGGTGGGGTAAAAATGTAAAATTTAAAAAGTACTAGTGGAAATGGATATAGTTTTATGGTGTAAAAGTAAATATTTTAATGGGGAAAAACAAATTTTTAAGATTACAGTGTTAGGAAAGTGCCAATTATTCATGGGGGTAAAGGGTGTAGTGTGGGGGAAGCAAGTGAGATACAGAGTTGGGGCTAGTTTTTTGGGGTAATAATGCACAAGGGGTAAAAGTAGTGAACGTGTTAGAAGAAACTGCTGATCTGGTTCTGGGGTATAAGTGTAATTATGTAGTGATGGGGTACACTACAGTGCTAGGAAACATTGCTAATATTGTTTTGGGGTACTCATGTGGTGATATAGTGCTCAGAGAAACTGTTGATCTAGTTATGGGATAATAGTGTAGGGGGTAGTGGTGGGGTAAACATGTAATAATGCAGTGTAGTGGTCCAATGCTAGGAGAAACTGCTAGGGGAGATCTTCTGATACAGTTATGGTGTAAGAATGTACTTGGGGCAGTGTAAAGGTATGGTGACAGAGAGCTCAGTCAGTGACAGTGCCTGTCATTTGTGCAGAGTTAATCAGATTGAAACATTTCTATGATTTGAAGACTCCCCAGCTGGCTCGATCGATTGAATGGTCATGCATCTCTTTCCAATAGCCCAGACCAAAGAACTCATCAATACAACCCTATGCAAATGGAAAAGTAGCGTCCATGGATCACTTAGCACTCAATTAAGTGCATCTGAGTGGTGTAAGGAAGCTGCCAGTGCGCACGGACGAGCAGATGTCCTGTATTTTAGACATAGCTACATGTGAGAATGGAGAAGAGGCAGCTTACCGTCTGAATCCCTGGAAGGATGATGGCCAGGACATGCGAGACTTCTTCAGTCCAGGTCTGTGCCCAGTATCCACAGCATAAGACGAGCGGTCCATGGCTTGGCAGTGCAGGTATCTCTCAGTGTCGGAGAAACCACGGTGCCTCACCCTGCTGTTTGAGTATCTGGTGCGGGAGGAGACAGGGGGGCAGTGGGGCACCGGCTGAGCCTGCAGGGTGGGCACCGGCTGGCAGAGTAACTGGGACTGTAGCCCAGGCTGTGACTGGAGTTGGAACTGGAGCAATGGGTGAGCCTGGGCTTGACACTGAGGGTGGATTTGGGGTGGGGATTGGGGCTGTAGTGCAGGGAGTATCTGGGACTGAGGCAGAGGTGGAGATTGTTGCTGAAGGACGGGGTAAACTTGGCTCTGAAGCTGGGGTGCAACCTGGCTGAGGAGAAGAGAGTGAGCTGTTGCAGGGATGGGAGTGAAGGATGGGAGCAGGGACTGGCTCTGCACTTGGAGGGATAGCTGTGCCTGGTCCTGATGCTGGAGAAAGCTCTGGTGCTGGAGAAAGCTCTGCTGATGCAGAGCCTGGGACTGGCGATGCTGTTGCTCTGGTCGCCACAGATGTTTTGGTGCCTTCTGGTCCTCTGGGCTACTCCCGTTGCTGCAGCTGTTTATCAGAGCAGATAGTTTGCTGCCCTCTGCATCCATGGTTCACCCTGCAGACTGCCGGCCACACAAAGACGTCTGCTGCTCGGAGCTCAGCTTATCAGCACAAGTTTACAAGGGGGCATGAGAGTGCTCCACACATTCCAGCTCTCTCCCTCCAATGCACCATGAGGAGCAGTAGTGCTGAAAAGTTGGACAGCTTCCTCCAGTACAGGATTACCATATGGAGCAGAGCTGCTGAAGCACCGGACTCCTGCACAGGATCACCATATGGAGCAGAGCTGCTGAAGTACCGGACTCCTCTAGAGGATCACCATATGGAGCAGAGCTGCTGAAGCACCGGACTCCTGCACAGGATCACCATATGGAGCAGAGCTGCTGATGTACCGGACTCCTGCACAGGGTCACCATATGGAGCAGAGCTGCTGAAGTACCGGACTCCTGCACAGGATCACCATATGGAGCAGAGCTGCTGATGTACCGGACTCCTGCACAGGGTCACCATATGGAGCAGAGCTGCTGAAGTACCGGACTCCTCTAGAGGATCACCATATGGAGCAGAACTGCTGAAGCACTGGACTCCTGCACATGATCACCAGAGGGGGCAGAGTTGCTAAAGTACCGGACTCCTGCACAGTATCACCAAATGGAGCAGAACTGCTGAAGTACCGGACTCCTCTAGAGGATCACCATATGGAGCAGAGCTGCTGAAGTACCGGACTCCTCTAGAGGATCACCATATGGAGCAGAGATGCTGAAGCACTGGACTCCTGCACATGATCACCATATGGAGCAGAGTTGCTGAAGTACCGGACTCCTGCACAGGATCACCATATGGAGCAGAGCTGCTGAAGTACCGGACTCTTCTAGAGGATCACCATCTGGAGCAGAGCTGCTGAAGTACCGGACTCCTGCAGAGGATCACCATATGGATCAGAGCTGCTGAAGTACCGGACTCCTGCACAGGATCACCATAGGGGGCAGAGTTGCTGAAGTACTGGACTCCTGCACAGGATCATCATATGGAGCAGAGCTGCTGAAGTACCGGACTCCTCTAGAGGATTACCATATGGAGCAGAGCTGCTGAAGTACCAGACTCCTGCAGAGGATCACCATATGGAGCAGAGCTGCTGAAGTACCGGACTCCTCTAGTGGATCACCATATGGAGCAGAGCTGCTGAAGTACCGGACTCCTGCAGAGGATCACCATATGGAGCAGAGCTGCTGAAGTACCGGACTCCTCTAGAGGATCACCATATGGAGCAGAGCTGCTGAAGTACCGGACTCCTCTAGTGGATCACCATATGGAGCAGAGCTGCTGAAGTACCGGACTCCTGCAGAGGATCACCATATGGAGCAGAGCAGCTGATGTACCGGACTCCTTCTCGGGATCACCATATGGAGCAGAGCTGCTGAAGTTCTGGACTCCTTCTCGGGATCACCATATGGAGCAGAGCTACTGAAGTACCGGACTCCTTCTCGGGATCAGCATATGGAGCAGAAATGATGTGATGATGATGATACTGGATCACATGCTGAGCAAGAAAACAGCAACTACCAGCACAGGATCACCAGACGGAAGAGTCAGAAGGTGCTGAAGTGCTGGACAGCTCCCTCCCATAGAGGTCACCAGACGGAAGTGTGAATGTTGGAGAGATCCCAGTGCAGGATCACTATGTGGAGCAGTGGCGCTGAAAGGTTAGATCCCTTAAGACGGGATCACTGGACGGAGCAGTGCTGCAGCTGTGTTGGACAGGTCTCTTAGAGCAGGATCTGTATGTGAAGCAGTGATGCTGAAATTTTGGACAGGTCTCTTAGAGCAAGATCACTATATAGAGCAGTGGTGCTGAAATGTTACCTCCCAGTACAAGATCACTACTGGACAGCTCCTTGGGCACAGGATCACCATACAGAGTTATATTGCTGAAATGTTAGACAGCTCCCTCCTAGAAAAAAGCAGATGACCGTCCTGAGCAGTAAGGAGGTGCTGAAGTGCCGGACAGCAACCCAGTCCCGGATAAATGCGTAAGAGAAGTAATGGTCAGCTCCCCAGTCCAGGGTCACTAGATAGTTGAGAGGTGCTGACGTCCTGGACTACTCCCCAGTCCAGGATTACCAGATAGATAAGAAGCCCTGAAGCCCTGGACAGCTCCCCAATCCCAGATCACTAGATATATGAGAAGTTTTGAAGTCCTGGTGAGCTCCCCAGTCGATGATCACTATACAGATAAGAGGTGCGAAGTCCTGAACAATTCCTTAGTCCAATATTACCAGATAGATAAGAGGTTCTGAAGTCCTGGACAACTTCCCAATCCAGGATCAATAGACAGATAAGAGGTGCAGAAGTCCTGAACCATTCCTTAGTCCAATATTACCAGATAGATAAGAGGTACTGAAGTCCTGGACAACTTCCCAGTCCAATATTACTAGATAGATAAGAGGTGCAGAAGTCCTGAACAACTTCCCAGTCCAGTATAACCAGATAGATAAGAGGTGCTGAAATCCTGAACAATTCCTTACCAATATTACCAGATAGATAAGAGGTGCTGAAGTCCTGATCAGCTTCCCAGTCCAGGATCACTAGATAGATAAGAGGTGCTGAAGTCCTGGACAACTCCTTACCAATATTACCAGATAGATAAGAGGTTCTGAAGTCCTGGACAACTTCCCAGTCCAATATTACTAGATAGATAAGAGGTGCAGAAGTCCTGAACAACTTCCCAGTCCAGTATAACCAGATAGATAAGAGGTGCTGAAGTCCTGGACAACTCCTTAGTCAAGTATTACCAGATAGATAAGAGGTGCTGAAGTCCTGATCAGCTTCCCAGTCCAGGATCACTAGATAGATAAGAGGTGCTGAAGTCCTGGACTACTCCTTAGTCAAGTATTACCAGATAGATAAGAGGTGCTGAAGACCTGAACAACTCCCCAATCCCTGATCACTAGATATAAGAGAAGTCTTGAATTCCTGGTCAGCTCCCCAGTCCAGGATCACTAGATAGATAACAGGTACTGAAGTCCTGGATCCCTAAATAGATGACAGGTCCTGAAGTCCAGGACAACTACACCAAACAGACGCAATCCAGACATCGCAGGCAAACATTGCTGGAAAGTTGTAGTCCAGCTCCACGGTGCAAGCTCTGTACAAGCGGGGATTAGTGAAATCTTTTCAGCCCATGCAATATTCCATCCCTCCTTGTTATTCACAGCCTGCTGGCTCTCCTCTAGTGAATGGACAAGTACACGATATGAAGTAACAGGCCATTAACAGCACCGATCCCTTCTGAAATCTTCCAAAAACAGGTAACTGTCGCTTCGCCAGGCTCCAGATACAGTGCTGCTTTGCCGGCTAGTGCCTCCTCCTCCAGCCTGCATGCTATCCTCCTTGCCTCTCACACAAGATGATTAACTCTCTGCTGCTGGGGAGAAATCCCAGCCCCTGCTCTAGATGTGATGCATAGCAGTAGGTAATCCCCGGCACACCAGTATGATGCAAGTGTAAATGTATTTATTGTTATATCAATTAAGTGGATCAGGCAAATACCATATCTAGAGAAAATGCAATAATATTTGGTCCAGATTTCTGCACAAGTATGAGGTTAACAAATTTCACTAGAATTCATGTTGGGTCTCCATGTTTTGGCACTGATGCCTTTGTCAAGTGACATCTATAAGGCAAAAGAAGTAGCATGAGCATCAAATAATGACCAAATCTAAAGATGAAAAGATAAAATACAGATAGAAAGCATGCAAGTAGAGAAATGAGAGGAGTAAAGAACAGAGGAAGGGAGACAGGGATACCAGAGTAAATATAATGGAAAAAAAGAGAAAAAAAAGTGATATAAGCAGCAGTATGTTAGGGATAAGTTAGTAGTAGAGGGAAAACTCCAAGTCATAAGTAATCAACATCAAGGAAATAGATGTACAGGAGCAAAGGAATAAGAGGTGACAAAAATATGAAAGAGGAAAAGAAACAGAGAAGAGAGGAAGAGGGAGGGAGGAAGGGGGAAAGGTGAATACGAGGAAACGGCAGTCATAGGTAGAAGGATAGGAAAATCGCTATGTAAATAAAGTGGAAAGTAATGGGAGATAGAGAGATATGATGTGACATATACCAAAAATACACGAGAAGGGAATCCAATAGGAGTGTTTAGGTGGAGCTAAGGATGATGGTGTCACCCAGCTATATGGGTAAGAACTAGGGGGCTAAACCTAAACCAGGTACCTGTAACAAGTAAGCGTAATAAGAAGTCTTATAGGAGGTCCAGGGAAAAGGCCACCAGGTTATATCTCTTTCCCCTTCCCTCCTCAGATATAACCCAGTGGCCTTTTCCCTGGACCTCCTATGAGACTTCTTATACCACTTATACCTTAAAGGTACTTTCTGATCTAGATCTATCTTCCTGTTCTTACCTTATCTTTCTTTATTACACCCATATCATCTTACTTCCTCCGTAGAGCAAACTGAATTCCCTTCTCATGTATTTTTGGTATGTGTCACATCATGTCTCTCTAGCTTCCATTACTTCCCACTTTATTTACATACCGATTTTCCTATCTTTCTACTTTTGACTGCTGCTTCCTCTTCTTCACGTCTCCCGCCGCCTCGCGTCCTGCTCCTCTGTACTCCGGTGATTTTGCTCTTTCATATTTTGGCCACCTCTTATCCCTTTATTCCTGTACATCTATTTCCTTGATGTTGATTACTTATGACTTGGAGTTTTCCCTCTACTATTAACTTATCCATAACCTTTTCTTGGTTTCATTTTTCATTATGTTGCTTATCTTTTCATCTTTAGAGTTGGTCATTATTTGATACTCATGCTACTCTTTTTTTGCCCTCTTTTCGAAAGGCATCAATGCCAAAACGTCAACATCCAACATCAGTTCTAGTGACATTTGTTAACCTTACACTTGTGCAGTAATCTGGACCAATTATTATTGCATTTTCTCTATATATTGATCCACCTAATTGATATAAGAATAAACATATTTACACTTGCATCATACTGGTGTGCTGGGGTTTACCTCTTGCTTTGTCTAGAGGGTTCTTCGTGGGTTCTGTGTGACTCTTAAATTACTAGATGTGATGCATGGATCCTGGCCAAGAGTTCATCATGTTCTCTCTCTTGGAGCTGCCTGGTCTCCCCTTTCCTCCCACGGAAGAGTGCTCATCATCTGCTTTAATTTTTTTTATACTTTACAGAATTAGACAGAGGAAAGGGGAGGTTCAGGAGCCAGGAACTGCCTTCTCTAAGCTCGAGACAAGGAGGAACACAAAGAACTTCTTCAACTGGATCTACCTCACACCTCCCTCCACTGCCCCTGATGAATACTTAATAGTATCAACCAGTATGTAATGTAATTGTAACACAATGGGCACAAACAGCAATTTTCACCCCTGGATCCTGGATACTATCCCTCTGTGGAAGGAATTGCACATGTTCCTTTTTTTGAGTGCCAGTTGGGTCTATATGTCTGTGTCCTGCTCTTCTAACCTGTGTAGGGTGCACAGCTTGCATCCATCTACCCTGCGGTAACATATAAATTAGATCTCAAGAGCAGAATACCTGTAAATTATTAAACTATAGTAGATCTTTCACCTAATCACACAGAAGTCAAGGTGCTTTGTAACATTCTGCAAATCTTTAAAGCTAAATAAGGAATTTTGGCATCTGGTTTACAGCATAAGGCGTTATCTTTACTTGGGGTATACCTAGAATTTGGCAGTAAACTGTTTAGATATTTATTAGAGTGGATAAAAATAGCTAGTATCTACTAATAGAACTATCCAAAGGCTTGATTCAGTGACAGGAGGATTTTAATTTCATTAGGATGCAAATATCTTCCATTTCATGTAACATTCCATGAATTATCTATCACATGACATAATATAAGACACTGAAAGAAATACAGTATGTTGATAACATCTTTATGTGGGATCTACATGGCTGCTGTATACTTTCTACAATCATCCATTATGTCAGATATAGACTTTTCTGTGTCAATGTTTGCATAATATAAAGTAACTCAAATCAATGGGAAAATATCAGTTTAAGGTGGTGAGGCCACCCATGACAAGGAATCAGAAATTATTCTCTTGATACATGTTTGGAAATTCTACCTGATCTCACACTTTACCAATTGGCTTTTTAACCAGCTCCTAAGCAGGACGTTTACCCCTGTTCCTGACCTGGCACATTTTCATTATTCCTTTTTCTAGGTTTCTTGTACTCCATTACTCTACTAACATTTTTGCCTTTTTCCCATGATACATCAGGCTTTATTTCTATGATATTTTTATATCAGATTTGTTTTTATAATATCAGGGAAAATACAAAAAAATGCATTAAATTTTATTTTTAGTTTTTTTTATAGCAAAAAGTGGCACTTAAGTTGCGTAATTGTGTCACTTTTTCGCTAGAGATGTTTTTAAGTAGGTGATATATAAAGTTTTAGGGGGACATGTAAGAAAACTGTCTTGGTCTTAGACTTTTCCTGCTGCCCATAGCAACCAATCAGAGCGTCCATTTGATGTTTTCAGAGCACTATATTTAATGAAAGGGGCGCTTTGATTGGTTGCTATGGGCAACAAGAAAAGTCTTAGAAATAGACAGCTTTCATACATGTGGCCCTTAGTGTCATTGGCGGCAGGGCTAAAAGTTGCAGCTTGCGGTATTTTATTGATTTTTTGTTTGTGTGATTATACTTTTATTTCTTATGGAATTAATCACATAGTTGCACACACAGATTGTGCTAACCTTGCGAGCGGCACTCACAAATCTCAATCTGATTTCTTTATCACACACAAAGGGAAAGGTTCATAGAAAACTATTTAAATCCTCAGCATTTCTGTATTATACACTGTATAATTACCTTAAAGGGGTTGTATCATTTCATTAAATGGTTTTCAGAATAAGTGGACAGTGAAAACAAGTAACTTTGCAATTGGATGTCATTAGCAAAGCTGTCTTGTTTTCACTGTCTGCCTTATCTTCGTTTTGTGTAAACACGGATTACACCTCCTTTCATTTCATTGGATGACTGTTCTACTAACTTACATTCTGTCTGGCCCCCGGTCGTATTCACAGGAGCGCGCATTCCTACTTCTCTCACTCAGACTAAGGGGCCGGCAACATTTCACTCTGCACAGCCAGCAGCTCCACAGTCACACTGTAGCTGCTTCTACAATCGGAAAACAGCAAAATTGTGCCTCGGTGCCTAATGTTCCTGCGTGTAAGGGGCCAGCAACAATTTCCCTGTATACAGCTAGTAGCTCCTCAATGACAATGCAGCTATTTCTACAATCAGAAAACAGCAGAATTGTGCCTCGGTGCCTTGTGTAAACATAGAAGGAAGACGGATCTGTGCTCTGGATGAATTCATAGAAGACTGGATTTAACTGTAACAAACCTCCAGCTGTGAGAGGAGAAGAGATCAGGGCTCTGAGTTCATAGAAGGCTGTCTAGACTGAATGCAGGCCTGTGGTATGCAAACAGCTCTTACGAAATAAGACTGTATAGGGAGAGGACAGTGACATGTGGACTCAGAGAGTGGGTGAACACACTGACTTGGGAGCGAGCATGAACAGTGAAGGGAGGGATGATGTCAGCTGGGAGGGGAAGAAACGCCCCTGGAGTTCAGGAACTGAGAGAATCAAGCTTCAAGAAAACAGCCAAACTGATGAAGCGATACATCCCCTTTAAGCTGCATATTAAATTCCATGGAATGAACATGTTCATGACTTTAAGTTGACAGTAAGCAGGAAGTCACTATACGGTAAGATAACTTGAAAGCCCTTATGGTAATTGTAATAGTAATAAGAGTTTTATGTCTCACAACTGCAGACAGTAGAGAGACAATTCAAATAAAAACAACTACACAGTCTTTTATTATGAATATTACTTATATGTCATTTTTTCAGCTGAATTATTTTGCGTAGGTGAAAAATCTGTTATAAGGGGTTGTCCAGTATGGCTAACAGATACAGTACAACTGGTCCTTTGTCAATGAACTCATCAAAAGGGTTTCAAGCAATCAGCATACACGTGATAAACTGTTCTCAGTAGAGAAAGTGGCAATAGGGAAAGTAGCCAAATGTCCTCATCTCATGAAATAAAGCATTATAAACACCAATGAAAAAACAATAGGACAAATTACTTGCTTCCAAGACAAATCTGGTTTTTGCAGTTGGCAGAGTACTGAGCAAGAGGATGCTCTGTATTGTATTACATCTATATGCAATAGTTAAGTATATGCCATTTTGTTTTCTTGCTTAATAAATCAGAGGAGGCTGTTGCTAGGCAACTGCCTCAAACAACTTACTGAACTGTTAGCTGACCATGCGGCACATGTGAGCTTGATTATTGGTAATGATTGATAGCCAGCCCTCTATAAAGCTGAGCTTCACTTGGTGGCTGGTGTTGAATATATGGTTAGCTGAGATCTTGTGTCTTATGAGCTTTGTATTCTGTTTCTAGCCTTTTGGTTTATTGGTTTTGGTTAATTTTCCGGTCCAAATTAGAGCTCTGATTAGTTCTTGTTCTGCCCCGTATGAGTTTTTTTAGTTTGTTCTCTTCCTGAGTTCTCATTTTTGATTCTCTCCAGTTTTGGTTAGGGCTGCATAGCTGAATGACATAAGTAGGGATATCATCAAGAATAGAATAGGGCCAATGGGTTCCGGTTTTAGGGCCAGCATCACAGAGGGTAAGGGACAGAGTTAGGGAAAGCTGGTTGTTATTGTCAGGTATTTTTTTGGTGTCTTGATTATGGATTCAAGTCATTTATCCATACTTCTCCATCCGTGCTCTGGTCATCCTCACCCTTGCTGTCTATCATGTATTGGTAAGTCCCTGCATTTGTTTTCATACACACTTCTTACTTGCATGCAACTGCTGGTTGGCTTTATTTCTGTTATAAGTTTTGTTGCTGTGCGTGTCAACCACAGTTGTTACACCAAAACTCTTAATCTTTCCACTTGTTGGCCCATTAAGTTGGTAAGGATCCTGGTCCAAGATTCTTTAATGGTCAGAATGGGCTACATGGTAGCCACTTGCAGGAGTAGCTACAGGCCAGTTTCTTCCTTCTGGATTAGAGCTGTGTACATACTTTACACAGAAAATTGCTTTTTTTTGTCAAAGTCACCTGCTCAAAATGCAAAATACACTTATTATTTTACTGTGAAATGATTACTAAGAGAACATCAAGAAGCTGCATTTTCATGGCAATTTGATTTCATCTTTTACGCAACTTATGTGCATATTTTTTTCATTTATGATCATTTATATTTTTTCTATTTCTCAGTGTTTTTTGTTCTATATTCACATAACATTTTTGTGTAAATAATAATTCTGGATTAAACATCAAGTTTTTCTTTCTTGACATGAGTTAGTTTCAGGGAGCAGTCTTTTCTTTAGATCGACACCAATGAGCTACAGTATAACATTGAAACCACCTTCTTGATATACTAAGGTATAAATTTACAAGACCCCCGAAGGTGTCTTGTGGTATCTATCACCAAGTCATTAGCAACAGATACTAGTTTGTTGTGATTTCCAGCCTTTATTGATCATCTTTTTTTTACAGCATATCCCACTGACAATCATTTAGATTACACCCTAATAGATTGTAAGCTCTTGCGAGCAGGGCCCTCACACCTTGTGTCTCATCTGTAAGTAGCTTTTCATTGTGTAATGAATGTCTTTTTGTCTGTACCTAAAGCCTCCAAATTGTAAAGTACTGCGGAATAATTTGGTGCTATATAAATAAAGATTATTATTATTATTATTATTATTATTATTAATAATTGAAAGGCCTAGTAAACAGCTTACATGTTTGCAAAAATTGGCCATGAATGGGTTAAGGAAAATGACAGTGTGGTAGTGACCATTACCAGGCAATACTACTCGAAAATAATAACGCTGCAAGTTGTGAATCAGTGTGTTCAGGGCCATCCTCTCATGGACAACATTAACTTTTTCAGCAACTTTTGCAATTTTAGTTTTTCTTTGAGTTCACATCAGATGGGCTGACCTTGTTCTATAAGCTTTGGACAACCATCACCCTGTTGCTTGTTCTCCACTTGTCCCTCCTTGGTCCAGGATTGCAAAGACCTGTCATTTTAGAGATGCTTTGAACTTTATCATCTATCCATCACTATTTGACCCTTGTTCCTCAGGTCCATACTTAGGGCCACATGTATGAAACTGGTTCATACATGTGGCCCATAGTTCCTTTTCTCTGCTTCCAACAAATCAACTTATAAGATAATCAGTGTTATTTATTTCAGTTTTATGGTTTTAATGCTATGACCCCATAATTGTGAATTTAAAAGGGAAATGGCTGTGCTAGTACAATTCTTCCCATTAATTTTTATGGAAGTTCTGAACATAGCCAAGCACACTCACTTCATGAATGGGGAAGAACAAGTATGGTCATCTTTCCATTCTCTGAGGCCGGCTCATTAAACTAAAGATCTAATGTTATTGTAAATGTAACCGGCTATATATGTATTGTAAGAGGCCAGGGGTAAAGTGGTTCATGGAAGGTATGTATCACTAAGGTGGCTGGCCTCGATTATATTAAAAACTCTATAGTCTGTTGCCAGCAATGTCATGTTGCTGACCCGGTAATTTTTAAAGTAGTTCAGGTCCATGTTTTTTATGGAGTGGCCAAAGAACCTGGGTGGCCTTTCCAGGCATAAATAAGGCAGCTGACACAGCTCAGATTGGAACCATGTGTTAAAGATGGAGGCTTCTGTTTGGAGCAGAAGCACAAAGCTGCCAATAGGATCCTGTGAAAACCTGTACCGCGGACCTGGTGAGATTTTTCCATTTTGCCTTTTTTTGTTACGCTTGAAGAAAATACTGTTTTGTTACCGTTTATAAACTTAAAGAAGCATATACTTTGGTTGTTATGTTCAAGAGACAATAACCTTTGTGTTTAAAGGGAACCTGTCACATATATTATACCCCCCTTGCTGAGGACAGCACAAGCCAGTGTCAGACCTGCTGCTCCCAGCACTCTGTCCCTTATTCTGTAAGATGTTGGAGCTTTAGAGCATTTAATGCTCAAATCTTATTCATGAGAAGGTGTTAGCCCCACCCCCCAAATGCTCGGGCCCCCCCCCCCCCCCCCACCTGGCAGTTATTCACATGTTTCTACATATTCAAAGTATTAGGTTTATCAATTGAGGTGGGCGGGGCATGAAAAACTGACTCTTTCCATGACTCTTTTCTGGCTAAAAACTGCAGATTTCAGCATTAAATATTCTAAAACTACAGCATCTTACAGAATAAGGTACACAGCGCTGGAAACAGCAGGTCTGACACTAGCTTGTACTGTCCTCAGAAAGGGGGACATAATCTATGTGACAGGTTCCCTTTACGTTTTGCACCAAAAATCTGTGTCTGTGCTAAAAGTGACTACCTCTGAGCTGACACCCCCAGTATATATTAAAGGAGTTGTCTCATTACGAGCTTTCAGCCTGTCAGTGTCCCTGGTAAGTTGAACTGAGGGGCGTGCTTCTTGGTCGTCTGTTTTTGCTCCCTCTACCCCCTCCATCAGCAACAAGCAGTGGTAACTTCCTATACAGAGGGGAGGGGAAAGGGTTCTCTCAAGAGTATCACCTGGGGGTGGTCATGCCTAAGGTCTGTTCCCAGCAGATGTCATGTTGTGAAGCGGGTTAATAAGCTAGTAGGTCCAGTGTTCTTATATGGCCACTTGGCCTTTAGCTTAAAGCTCACAGCTCAGATCAACCAATGGTGATGGAGGTTACTTTACTCAGGACAAGTGTCCCAATAGATACCTGGAAACTTAAAGTATTTCTCATGCCCCCTTGATCTGTTAGTTTATTACTGTTTTGTACCGTTCCAAAAGAATATCTTTGGTTTTATGTAAGCAGAAAATAAGTGTTAAAGGGCTGTCACATATATTCTTGTGAGAGCAGGTAGTGTCAAGCAGGCCCACAACACAGGGTCTTTAATCCAGAGAACACCCGACACCAAAGGCTGCCTCCCCCCCACTCTTTTCCATTTCCTACTACAGAAGTATTTTCAGTGAGGTGGGGGCTCCTCGTGGGCTAAAACTGACCTTTCGTCTTCTGGCTGATAGCATTTGAGCATTACAGCCTAGTTAAGATAAGGATACACAGTCGCTGGTAAAGAGATTTGAGAAGCTTGTAGTAATCTAAAGGGGGCTCAAATCAGTAGGACTTTTGTAAAAAATTTATTGCAAAAGTGCTTTTTTTTGATCTTTTTAAACCTCATGAGCGAACACCCGTTTAAGCAGTAATGATTCTCTGAACTATTTTTTACAGTTCTTGCAAGTCTATAAAATGTGATGCTAAAAATTAAACCTGATAACGTTAAATTAAGTTTGAATTATGAAAGCTTACTATTTCCCTCTTTATACCTACAATACCTACTCCAGTCTCTAAGGGATTTGCTTAGTAGTGTAGAGCTCCCCACTTCTGCTTTCCCAGTTGCATTAACAGCATTCAGAAACCATTTAGGATAACTTCGGTCAATGAAGGGAGTGAATTGAAGGAAGAAGGGGAAGGCTGTCATAATGGCCACATTGCATCACAGTTCCATCTCCTTCCTTTTATGAAGAACAAAGCAATAAATTAATCATCTCATCTAATGTAAATTAATGGAACTAAAACAAGAATCAAGTAAAGTAAATATCATCAGCAATTGGAATAATGTATTTGTTATGGATACAGACTCATTAGCGCGTTAGAATTACCTTGGAAAAATTATAAAGTCACATCACCGGAAGTCAACTAATTACCGAGCATCAGCAGAAGAGCGTAATCCTTTATGATCTCATTGTCTAGAAAACACAGGTTTAATTGCAAGACCTAGTTTTAAGCAAGGTCAAATATACAAAGGAGCAAACTGCAAGCATAATAAATATAACACCAATTATATGGGTGAAAAATAAACAAAACAAAAAAAATGGTCATTTCCTTAATGTATTAATATGTTGTAGAAGGTGTTGTTTACTTTGTGTATCTACTGAATAAGTCAATTATAGGAATTGTAATCTGCAGTAATACTGGTTATATATAATAAGGAATCTAATGTTATATTCAGTAAATAGATCAAAACAGAAAACGTGTTTAACAGGAAATGAAAATGTTTATAGTTTATGTCCAATAATACAATATACGATACATATGTATTAGAGGTGAGCTTGTCAGTGCAGCAAGAATTAATAAAGTGCATTGTACCAAAATTATCAGTGTTTTCACCAAGGACTATATTTAAACCTCCTGAATTATCACTATACACAAAATAATCACTTGGAAATGTAGCCACTCTACTCTGTATTTCTATGGATAAAATGCAAATCTTCATACATCCTAAGGAAAAAAGGTCTACAAACATCTAAGTCTTTCTATGTGTAAACAAGGAATGGGCAAGATAGACCTCGAGTACAGTGGCTATAGTAGTAGATGATCAAGAAAATAAGACTGTCAGATTTCCTCCATTAAGCATTGCAGTACAGGTAAGCTCAGGGCCGTTTCTAAGCTAAACTGGGTTAAGATAATAACCCTCCACCCCCCCACCCCCCCATTAACATGTAGTGCCATGGTGTGACATATCGCATCACCTTTAACCAGTTCCTGGCCAACCCCTCTTTTACTTTACTTTCTGACCAGGCACATTATCATTTCCCTTAGAACATGAATCTTTCACCTTTTTGTTTAACCCTCCTTGGTAAAAAAGACTTTGGGCCTTATGTATGAAAACTGTCTCGGTCTAAAACTTTCATTGTTGCCCAAAGCAACCAATCAGAGCGCCCTCCTCATTTCATTTAGTGCTCTGGAAAACTTAGAGGGGCGCTCTGATTGGTTGCTATGGGCAACGCAAGAAAGAGAGTTTTAGATCTAGACAGTTTTCATACATGTGGCCCTTTATTTTTATGTAATTTTTATATTAGATTTATTTGATAATATCAAGAAAAGGGGTAAAAAAATAAAAATGTCTGTTTTATTTTTATTTTTGACATCAAAAGTGGCATTAAAATAAGTTTTATAGGTGTGTCACTTTTTCATCACAGACATTCATATACAGGCAATATAACGTTTTATGGTTGTAAGAGGTGGGGCTAAAAGTTGCAGTTTGTTTCTGTTGTTTTTTTTATTTTTTATTTTTTATTTTTTTATTTAATTTTAACCCCCTCCTTAAAGCCAGTAATATTAATTTGACTCCTCATTTTTTGTTCCTTTCCACCTTCCAAGAATCATGATATTTTTTTACATTTTTCCATCTACATAGACATATGAGGACTATTATTTTACAAGACAAGATGTATTTTCTAATGATGCCATCAACCCTACCATAGACCAGGCATCCTCAAACTGCGGCCCTCCAGCTGTTGGGAAACTACAACTCCCATCATTCCCACTGTTATAGATTCTATAAATGCATAATGGGAGTTGTAGTTTCCCAACAGCTGGAGGGCAGCAGTTTGAGGATGCCTGCCATAGACTATACTGGAAAATAGAAAAAATAATTGTAAGTGGGGTGAAATGTGAAAAAATGCACTTGCAGCATGTTTGCAGAGGTTTTGTTTTAACGGCATTCACTTTTCAGTATAAATGATGTGTTATCTGTATTCTGCATGTTGATACAAATCAGGAAATACTATGTAGGGTTTTGCTTATGATTCAGCATTGTAAAAAAAATTCAAACATTCTCTATATTTTAAATTTTCTGCAACCAATAATTTTTTTGTACTTCCCCCTATGGAAAAAGGAGGTTATTTGAACCTTTAATAGTGTTTGATTATTATTTTTTTTATACTTTAAAAATGTTTTTTTTTCTACACTTTAATATGGACCTAGGGCACTTGATCACCAAGGGGCGCGATCGTTAGTACACTCTTCTACATTGTATCTGGAGCAGGAAGTGCTAGAATCACATACATTATGGCGATAGAAGCCGTTATTAGGCCTTCAGCTGCCGTTGTAATGGATCGCATCCTGTGATCTCCCCACGGAGGTGCCGATTGCAGTGATTGCCTGTGTGGATCAGATGAGTTGTTGACATCTGGTCAAACTTTCATGTCAGCAACACCTTTAGAAATACATTCACTTTGGTAATTGGTGATGTGTTCAATACTTACTTCTACCTCTGTGTGTGTGTATGTATATATATATATATATATATTATATATATATATTTATAATATATTATAATAGATAGAGATAAATATGTATGTATATATATACATACACACACACACACAAGGACTTATTGTGGATGGGAGATGTCTTGCACCAAGGACCGTGGCCTTGTTGAGGTGACAACCAATTATTTCTGCTGTCAGCGGCAATCGTCCACTGACACATTTTTGATTTAGTGTGGCTGCAATGCAGGTGAGTCCAGGTCAAATTTTCACAGGAGCAGTCAAGTAGCTGGGTGGGATGGCTGCGCCTACGTTCTAGGTCCAGGACAGGGCTTATGGGACCTACGTAAGCCTGGAGAGTCAGATGAGCTGGGTGTAGTTCCAAGCCTCAGTCTGTAGTTGTCTTTTGGGCTGAGTGGAGTGAAGCAAACTATGCTTTGCCAGAGGCTGGAAGGCTAGCACTGCCACTGGGTGCATTTTAACCCAAATCGCCAACCGGGTGAGATTGCCACATGTAAGCAACAGGATTGTGCCTTACCTGGCTGAAGCAAGCTGTGGTGTCTGCCACTTGTTTTGTTTTTAGTCTGAATAAAGGATTGCTTTGTTTAACTACCATTTGGGGCTGATCCCTACAATATATATAAGTTGAAACTCTAAGTTGCTAAGCAACAGCCTCAAAATCTTAATGATTTAGAGATGATCTGCCAAGAGGAGTGGACTAAAATTCCTCCTGACATGTGTACAAACCTCATCATCAACTACAAAAAAAAAGTCTGACTGCTGTGCCAACAAGGGTTTTGCCACCAAGTATTAAATCTTGTTTGCCAGAGGGATCAAATACTTATTTCTCACTGCAAAATGCAAATAAATGTATATAATTTATACAATGTAATTTTCTAGATCTTATTTGGGATAATAAAATTAACCTACCCTTAAAATTATAGACTGTTCATTCATGTCTTTGTCAGTGGGCAAACTTGCATAATCAGCAAGGGATCAAATAATTATTTCCTTCACTGTATATCAGGGGCGTAGCTAGAGACTAGAGATGGGCGAATTGATTCTAACGAAGTGGAATTCGTTTAGAATTTCAGCAAAACTTCGGTTCTGAACGAAGTCGAAGTTTGGGGTACTTCGGGTGAACGAAGTGTGCTTTTGATGGATAAAATGGCTGCGAGCACATGCCGCTACATGGGGCAAAGCACTCTGGGAGGAAGAAGGGCATAGCCTACATGACATGTGCAGAGATGAAGCCAATCAGAGACCGGCGGGATTCTGTGACGTCACCGCACTATATAATCCGGGCGCGACGCTGGGAGCTCATACCGCTCTCACTGTACTGTTTATGGAAGGTGCTGCCGCGGCTGATTGTTACTGAAGAACTGATTTTTATACAGCGTTTGTGGGTGTCTCATCTTGTCTCAGAGACTGCTTCTTTTAAATTTCTATTTCTGATTTTTTTGTGTATTGGATCTGAAGTCCAGTGTGTGTCTACTGCAGCTGCATTTACATTTTAATGCTATCGCCAAGCAAATTGAATATTCCAAGGGGATCTAAGCCAGTTTTTTTTCCTGTTGTATTCATTTAAAAAAACAGCATTTTTATAATACAAAAACTACTTCATTTTTGGCTGCTCAAATTTTTTTGCGCAATTTACATCCAGGGGTTAATTAAGCGTTGTTCTGCAGTTGTACTCAGTTTTTTAAAAAGAAACTTTGTTTTTTCACCGCCAAACAAATTGTTTTTGTGCTGTGGTGACAAAAATAGACCGTCTTTTTCACCGCCAAGAAATACATTTTTCCTGTAGCATAATTCACAAGCGAAGGTTAATTACAATTTTTTCTCTTGTTGTGTAGCGTAGAAAACACGCAATTGTAACACGCTACAAAGCTAGTAGTTTCCGGCTGCTCAATTCTTTTGCGCAATTTACATCCAGGGGTTAATTAAGCGTTGTTCTGCTGCTGTTGTGACTCCAAGAAACCGTCTTTTTCACCGCCAAAAAAAACTATTTTCCTGTAGCATAATTCACAAGCGAAGGTTAATTACAATTTTTTCTCTTGTTGTGTAGCGTAGAAAACATCCAATTGTAACACGCTACAAAACTAGTAGTTTCCGGCTGCTCAATTCTTTTGCGCAATTTACATCCAAGGGTTAATTAAACGTTGTTCCGCTGCTGTTGTGACTCCAAGAAACCGTTTTTTTCACCCCCAAAAAATACAATTTTCCCCTGTAGATAATTCACAAGCGAAGGTTAATTACAAATTTTTTTCTTGTTGTGTAGCGTAGAAAACAAAGCAATTGTAACACGCTAACAAAGCTAGTTGTTTCCGGGCTGCTCAATTCTTTTGCGCAATTTAAATCCAGGGGTTAATTAAGCGTTGTTCTGCTGCTGTTTGTGACTCCAAGGAAACAGTCTTTTTTACCGCCAAAAAATAAAATTTTCCTGTAGCATAATTCACAAGCGAAGGTTAATTACAATTTTTTCTCTTGTTGTGTAAACGTAGAAAACAAAGCAATTGTAACACGTACAAAGCTAGTAGTTTGTGGTTGCTCAATTGTTTGGCGCAATTTACATCCAGGGTTAATTAAGCGGTGTTCTGCAGTTTTGTACTCAAGTAAAAGATAACTTTGTTTTTCGCTGGCCCAAAAGAAATTCTGTAGCATAATTCATATCCGAAGGTTTAATTAAGCTGCTTTGTTGGTTTTATATTCAGTAAATTACACAGATGCACGGTTTTAAACGGCACATAAAGTCAATTTTTCGCTGCAATTTGTGGAGCGCAATTTATATCCAAGGGTTACCCAAAGCTTCTTAGTGGGTTCATTGGCGTCAATTACAGGGTGTGTATTATCATATACACGAAATCTTCATCAAACAGTGTCTGTACAATTTTAGGAACAAACAGTATGTCAGACAGAGAACGGTGGCAGGCTCCTCACCTGCGAGTGGCCAGAGGCACAAACATTTCCTGTAGTGCAGGTCACAGCACAGCGATAGGGGACTAGCACCCAATGGGTTCTCATTGATTGGGATGACTAGGGTCATCCACTTCCTTTCCCAGATGACATCTGACAACCCCAGCCAAGAGTCGGTGGGAACGTCAGACTACAACCTTAGTTGGCATTGGCCCGGGGGGGGAGCGGGTCAGCGGCCTCACCTGTCCTCAAACCCGCCTCTGTCCCATCCGGTTCCCTCATGCCAGAGATCTATATGTGGTCTGGGCTCCCGCGCCACTATTAGCGAGGAGGAACAATTGAGGTGGGCAGGATCCTGCAGCGAAGAAATGGGGCAATATCCCTGCTTCTTGCAGTAGGCGGCAAAAAGTTATAGATGTTGAGAGTGGCATGGGAGGTTCATGGTTGTGAGGGTCAGCCTCTGCATACCAAGACCGGTGATGAGGGACAGCAGAGTGACGATGAAAACACAAATAGATGTATGATGTTTCAGGACCGCACTGGGGTAATCTCCGGGTGAGGCAAGGGCTTCATCATCGTCAGGAGAAGAGGGCGTACGAGCTTGCGCGTCAGGCAGCGGCACAGACAGCAAAGGTGGGATCGTTTAGTTTGTGGCGTGAGTCAGCAGGGGATAAGCAGCAGGGATCAGTGTGAGGTCGTAGGAGGCCAAGCGGCCACGGGGTATAAACCCGCTTGCGGTCCAAGTAAGTAGCCCTGCGGGCACAGGGACTATAACGAAAACGTCGGCAGGCCGCGGCAGTAGTAGTAGTCTCTCGTGCGGAGGTTGGCGGTAAAATCCGATACTCGGACGGGTGTGGCAGTTCTTTGACTAAGACACCAGAGGAGTCCGAATATGGGTATATGTAGAATCTGTAAGCAGAAGAAAGTGAAAGCAGTGGCCAGGGAGCTATCGTTTGGCACCACGCCCTGCGGTCAACACATACCAGAGACACCTATCCGGTGGCCTGGGGAGAAACGTGGTCTCAGATGTGGTGGTTCCATCCTGCCGCCGACAGCAACAGCTGCAGCCAGCGACAGTGGCCACGCATTTGCAATTGAGCCAGTCAAGGCTCCACCACCCATGCAGGAGGGAGCTGTTTTCTTTGACATCATCTCCCGGTCCAGATGCTCCCTGCTCCTCGCTACTCATGGCAGCCGCAGTCGGTCCGCGAGTCGATTGCAAAGAGACAACAGTATGCGTCTCCACCATCCT
The DNA here is from genome assembly GCA_025379985.1 of Phyllomedusa bahiana. Taxonomy (NCBI): domain Eukaryota; kingdom Metazoa; phylum Chordata; class Amphibia; order Anura; family Hylidae; genus Phyllomedusa; species Phyllomedusa bahiana. The sequence continues at coordinate 45,965 of JAODAL010009598.1, read as the reverse complement.
AGGTGCAGCAGCTGACCGTCCTCCTGTCCATGTTGTTGGTACTGCAGTCCCTCCCGTTTCCAAATGGTGGACTCTGCACCATTCAGAGAACTAATGCTTGTGCCGAGCCGAGATGGAGAGTTCAAAGCCCTGTAATTTCTTTTCCAAAATGCAGTCAGTAGTACAGCACTTCATAAATATGTAGAACAGAAGGGGGGCCAGTCCATTAAAGCTTACGGTTTGTTCAAAGGTGTACGGCCAGCGGGACGTCTGGAGCTGTAACTTCGGTCAGGGCCGTACATGTCCTTTACGGCCCACCCCACTGGGTGAATGTGATTCCGGCCCCAGGCACACCAAACAACTTGGGAAAGGGAGACGCCGCTTTCTCCACGTTGTCAACTGGCTGCTCTGTGGCCAATATCCGCCTCCTCCTCCTCCACCACCACCACCATCTCAGCTCCACAAGTACTGCTTCCATCATACCACTTGGTGTAGGGAACAGCGGTGTCACGCAGTTCTACACCTGGCTTGCCTGGCGAACGAACGTCACAACAGGGGAGGAACTTGCTCCGCAGTCATGTTTACAGCAAGAATATCGATGTGTGGCTTTCTCGCGCCAACTGCAAATCGGAACCATTGGTGACGGACTAGGGAGGAAACATGGTGTCCAAGGCCTGCACCGAGGAGGGATTGGTTCATGCGCCCTGCATGGCGCAGTGTCAATTATGGTTGTGAAGTTCCTGAAGTCTTCCACCGATCTTCATGCAGATTATGAAAATGGCCAGGAAACTGTGCATTGCACTTTATCCATTCGTACAAAGCCAGGAACACCCCTCCTCGAGTTGCAGCGGCAGAACGGTGCCATCCCCCAACACCCACTCTGATAATGCGTGTTTCCACCCGTTGGAAATTCCAGCCCTGCACATGTTGGACCGACTGTCTATGAACAGAGAAAAGGCCATTATTAACGAATTTTTTGATGATCCAGGCAGACAGAAGTACTCCCCTGTGTAACTTTGATGTCAGCCAGTGGCATGATCATGCGTGACACCTGAGTTGTTGAGGGCCCATTCGAGGAGCAGGCGCGGCGTTATTTCTCAGTCGCCAGGACTATGGGATGAATAACGTCATTCCACTGCTTCATGTTCCTGAACAGATGCTGAAAAATTGTCTCTGGGCAGGGGACTGGAGACGTGGCGAACTTCATCTCGTGGCCACATTGAGTCCGGTGGGGGCTGAAATGGAGGAGGTGAGGACATTTGGATCAGAGAAAGCATGTCTGGTGAAATGAGGTGGATTTTCTACCAGGTGACAAGGAGAGGAGGAGCAGTGAGCAGCTTGGAGGAGGGTGGTGGAGATGAGGAAGACTGAGGGCAGATGACCCCCAAGCACCGTGGCGTATACAGTGGAAATGGAGGCAGTGGAGCCCCTCGCGGGGTGGGAGTCACTTGTGAGATGGCCGCATGCATGCTTATTTGCCTGGCTAGTGACAGCCGAATAGTCAGCATCCGGCAGAGGGTGGCTCTCACCCTATTGGAACCCTCGCCTACCGGTCCAAAATTGGGAGCTTTTTCCCAGCTATTGAGAGGGAGGACAAACTCAAATACTATAGGGAAATCCTACCGTAATCAGTTCGGTCGCTGCCTTATGTGCGGCATCGTCCCCTCCTCTGACAGGTCTGAACGGGGGGTTTCCCAGCGCTCACGTACTACTGCCTGCGGCTGCTGGGGGAAGGTGGGGGGGAAGAGCAGTACCAGCTCCATCAGCAGTACCTAAGTCTGGAGTCACTGAGAGCAGCTTCCTTCACCGCATAGTGAGGAGGGTACGTTGCCAGCGCAGCAGCAGGACTGGAAGCAGTCCCCTGAAACCAACTGGGGGTGGCACTACTTGGACAGCACTTTGCCACCCACAGTTAGAAGATCCACTGGACTACTGGGCAGCCAAACTGGATGTGTGGCCGCTACACTTGCCGAGTTTGCTGTGGAGAAGCTGTCCTTCCCGGCCAGTAGTGTGGCATCAGAGCGGGTGTGTGTTTCAGTTGCGGCGGGGGCCATCGTTAGCCCAAGGAGAACCCGCTTGTCCATGGGTAATGTTGAACGACCCACCCCTGTCCATTGTCAAAGATGAATCAGGAGTGGACTTTCGGCCAGGATTTTCCCAAACACACCAATGCCTTAGGCGTCACAGAACATACATCAGCCATGGACGCCTCACCCAAATTGTGAGGAAATGGAGGTCTGGGTTCAAAACTTCCTGCCTCAGCCACTATTCTGATTGCCGCCAACCCGCCTTGATGCCACACAATCTGCCTGACAGTTTCTCCATTCTGCCACCAACCTACTTTACCAGGGATGGTATTGCCACCAACTCCACACTGTGTCATTGTGCCACTCTATGATCTCATGCTGCTGCTGTGGGCTGCTGCCGTGACCTCCACACACTGTGTCATTGTCCCACTCTGTGGCCTACTCCTGTTTTTTGCCACCTCCAGAATGATCATTGTACCACTGCATACTGTCTCATTCCCGCTGCTGCTGCCTTGACCTACACACTGTGTCATTGTGCCGACTGTCTGAAACCTCTTGCTGCTCCTGTGGCTGCTGCCGTGACCTACACACTGTGTCATTGTCCCACTCTGTGGCCTACTCTGTTTTTGCCACCTCCAGAATGTGATTGTGCCACCTGGTCTGACCTTTGTGCTGCTGTGGCTGTGCTGTGACCTCCACACTGTGTTATTGTGCCACTGTATGACATCATGCACTGCTGCTGTGGCTGCTGCTGTGGACCTACACCACTGTGTCATTGTGCCACTGTCTGACCTCATGCTGCTGCTGACGGGACCTACCACACTGTGTTCATTGTGCCACTGTCTGACCTCATGCTTGCTGCTTGTGGCTGCGTGCTTTGCGGGTGTGACCTACACACTGTTTGTCATTGTGCACTGTCTGACATCATGCTGCTGCTGTGGCTGATGCTCGCGTCCTACACACTCTGTCATTGTGCCACTGTCTGACCTCATGCTGCTGCTGCCGTGCGACCTCCACACTGTGGTCAATTGTGCCACTCTGTACCTATTTCCTGTTTGTGCCGCCTCCAGAATGTAATGTGCCAACTGTCTGACCCTCATGCTGCTGGTGGCTGCCGCCGTCACCTACCACAATCTGTCACTGTGTTGCCAACCTGAGCCCTCAGCTTGTTTTTTTCCAGCTGTCGCTGCAATGACTTTATCAGGCTACATTCCCCCTTCAGTTTTTTGGTCGTTTTGCCCTCTTAAGTGCCCAGGGAATTTTATAGTGAATTGATTCTAATAGCGGCGGAGTCATGTGCGTGTCAAAACTAAAAACCACAAAATTGTATGAAGACCAAACCAAGCCCCTCTGCATTTTTAAAGCATGGGCAGAACGTTCTACAGCACCCTGCAGGCTCTGTGCAGCCTGGAAATAGCTGTTTTTTAACGTGATTCGTGCCAAAGTAATTCGGAACGAAGTTATTTTTTGCCGAGAAATTCGGCGAAGTGAACGAAACGAATTTCGGGAAATTCGCCCATCTCTACTAGAGACTCATGGGCCCGGGTGCAAAACTTCAGCTTGGGCCCCCCCTACTCCCAGACACCGTCTGTTGGTCAATACTTTTCAACAACAGGTTCCCTACTTGACTTGACGGATGTTCGTGGTGAAGCGCAATGCTGAAAATTATTTCTGTTAAAAGAAATTGTCCAATAGAAGAAAATTTATTTCAAATGTGGCCAAAGAAAAACAAGTTATACAGCTGGAGTGTCTGTTCCCTCTTGCCCTCCCCCTCAAATACAAATGTTGTAGGTGCTTTGCCTCAGCTACTGCCTGCACCGTGCAGGTGGTGGCTGTGAGCGCTGTATTGCTGGCTCTATGTGATCTGACCCAGTGATACTCCGGTGTGGAGATATGTGTGTGTATATAATGTATGTGTGTATTTGTGTATGTGTGTATATATATATATATATATATGTGTGTGTATATATATATATATATATATATATATATGTATAGACACACATATATACATAGATATATACGTACACACAGATATATATATATTTATATATATATATATTTATATATATTAGCTATATACAGACACACATATATATATATTATATATATATATATATATATATATATATGTATATATATATATATATATATATATATATATATATATATACACACATATACATATCTATATATATTCACATATAGTGTGTGTCTGTAATGTGTAAGTCTTATGTTACATGAGACTGGCCCATGTGGCAGGCATGTTGGTACTTCATACTTGCCAACCCTCCTGGTTTTGGCGGGTCACTCCCGCTAATGGGGGCCGTGTCTCGCACCCCCACTTGGGTGGCTTAACCTTCCGCATCGGAAGACATGCCGGAGGTTATCTGTGTAAAGAGGCATTGAGCCTCTGTCCCTTGCCGCTGTCTGGCAATGCTCTCCTAGCTTCAGAGGAAGCTGTGAGAGCACTGAGGAGGAAGGGGGTGGGGCTTAACTGCACCCGCGGGCTCCGCCCCCTTTCCACGAGCAGCATGTGAAAAACTAGGATGCCAGCAGGACAGGTGAGTGCAGGGATGGCTGTGTGTGTGGGTGAGGGGGGTGGCTGATTGCCTGTGAGGGGAGGGGTATGTGTGCAGTGGCTAAGTGCTTGTGAGGAAAGGGGTGTGTGTATTGCAGTGTGGGGGAGGGGGTTTGGTGTGTGTGTGCAGTGACTGAGTGCATGTGAGGGGAGGGGAGTGAAGTAGATTTTATTATTTTATTGTTATTGGCTATAGGGGCACTGCCTGGCTAATGGGAGCATCTGCCTGGCTAATGGGGGCATCTACCTGGCTCATGGGAGCATCTACCTGGCTCATGGGGGCATCTACATGGCTAACGGGGGCATCTACCTGGCTATTGGAGGCATCTACCTGGCTAATGGGGGCATCTACCTGGATAAAGGGGGCATCTACCTGGATAAAAGGCTGCTTCATGCGGCTGTGTTATCTTTGTCTATATGACAGAGCCATGGCAGCAGTGTGTGTATATACACAAAGACAGAGTGTGGTGAATATTTGGACTCATCAAGTTTGCCAAAGCAGGCATTTTTTTGCAGAAATTCTTTAATCTAGCTCATAGAAAGGGTCATAAGATAGTGAGAGCTTCTTTAGTACAATGGGCACTAAACTTAAATATTTGAGTAGACAATGCTATAAGACCATACAAACTACTAACAGGCTGTCTCAACAGCATTATGGGCCCCTGGGCAAAGCAGTGCACTGGTCCCTGCTCAAGCACATAACATTGTATGAGGCCACACTTCTAACAACCCTCAAGCACACACAACCTTTCCCAGCATCCTCCAGCAGATCAGCAGCAAAATAACACTGAAGTTGCTAGAGTCCATGAAGATATTTATATAGAATAATAAGTAATATTTAAATAAATACCTGCAAAAGATGGGTAGATTTGCAGAGCTACAGGTAGGTAGGTATTTACCTATATTAAATATACAGAGCCATCATATTTATTTTTAAAAGATGTAAAAATTTTATTTAAACTTCTCATAAAATACAATATAAGCCATGTAATGAGGTTAAAAAAGCACCATCAAAAATGGAGGAGGCTGGTGACAATCAAATTAGGTGAAAATATATTAAATCCACAGTGTAAATTGTACTTAATGTATAGAATAAATGCATGATTTCCCAGTTAATCCAACACAATTCATTAATGACCCATATAAAGTGAAACCATGTCAAAGTGACAAATGCTTATAATGTTATAGCATGATTTACATAGTAATACAAGTAAAATCAGGTGACACAAAATTCATATAAATAAATAGGGATAGTCAAAATAGTCAGTGCAAGGTACATATAAATAAATGTATCTTAAATTATATTACAAATATTACATGCTTCATTACATGGCGTATATTGTATTTTATATAAAAAAAAAGTCTAATTAAAAATTGCACAGCTTTTAAAATAAATATATTGGTTCTGTAAATATGTCAAGCCTGCCCAAAGGAAGACATCCCTGTATAGCTCATGTATTTTTTTTTTGTACATTCTGCTATACAGCATAAAGATCATACTGATAATGGTCACACTGGGTTCTGGCATAGGTAATGCAGTAAATAAGTGGTGAATTTGGTGTATGACCATGCTAAGGAGTGGCGTTACTTAGTCTGTGGTAGATAAATATCAGGATATATTCATGATTGGACAGAAAATAGGTCCAGCCAGGTGGAGTTTGTCCATCACAGTATTAAAGCCAAAGGTCAGGGTAGGAACAATGACAAACAGGAGAGTCCCTTTAAATTAGACAGAGGTACCGGCGGTGGAGGAAATGAATTTGAACAGTGTGCAGACGTACAAAAGCCTACAAAGGAAACAATACAAGCAGTGGTGCCCGTGCACAAAAAAACAGTGCAGTGGTGGTGACTAGGATATAGTTATAGCAGTCGCTACCGGGCCCTGCAGCCTGAGGTAACCCAAAAGCCCTTTTGCCTCATATGAATATATTGGTTTTAGAAATGACACACAGTAGCGATAGCCTTATTGCATTAAGGCCCATCAAGTTATGCCTCTGGTGGTCACTCAGGATGGTGAGTCACCATGTGAGCAGGTTAATAAGGCAAGAGACTTCTCAGACAACCTTAAAATTAACAATTTAGTGTTAGACTAAGCAAAAGTAAGGTAGAATTTAGCATGCAATTCACTACTCAGCAAGTAACCAGTGGCATGTCTTTGGGTTAGCAGTCTTCCTTTTCTTCCACGTGTAATTTGCAGAAGTTCCCCAACTGCTTCTGCTTTCCTCTACTACCTGTACAGACTGATCTCATATTGTTTCCTCCAGTCCACATCTCTCTTCTGAAGCTCCATGGATCAGGCGGCTCTTTGACCAACCGCACTTCCTTTTCCTACTCATTCCCAAGCACAACTGTGCACCTCTCTTGCTCTTCTGCTCCTCCCACTGGCCAGACCTGAGACACTGGTGCCCTCTGATGACCTGAAGGTATGTTGGCATGATGACACCCTGTCACCACTACTGCCCCAATGGCAGGTTTCTCTGGGCAGTCTTCTGATTCTGGGTTTGGAAAGTTTGGGTTTTTCTCTACAGTCAACATTTATAGATCAGTGGATGCTGGATTAAAAGTTCAGATGGATTACAAATCTCACTTTTTACTGTATGTGATATATGGATATAGCACTCCACTGAACAATTCCCCAAATTTCAGCTTTCTGGCATACTTTAAATATTACAGGAGATACAGTGATATTGGGATTACCAAGTTTGTTGGGTTTTGATTGCGAGAAGACTTTACGTTTCCATAACTATAGTCCATATTTAATTACTAGTATTGCTTTCACCTAAAACTGTATAAGCTATTTTTTTTTACTTTTCCTTATGGACATTCAGCTTGCTGCACCATGCTTATCCAGCAGTCATCATAGAGACAGTATACAGGCTTTCAAGTCGTTATGATTATATCAGTACATTAATGACTGCAGTGTAGATGAACAGAAAAGAATACACATAGGGGGGCATGTATGAAAACGGTCTTGGTTTTTCTTTGTTGTCCATAGCAACCAATCAGAGCTCCTCCCTTATTTTTTCATAGCACTATATGAAATGAAGAGGAGCTCTGATTGGTTGCTATGGACCACCAAGAAAGCCCTAGACTTAGCCTTACTGGCCAGTTTATAATATTCAGCAGTATATTATATTAACATTGTTTATTATGCAGATAAATGAAAATAAACACATTTAAAGGATTTTACAAGACCCTTTAAGAGGCCATCAATTAGCTGATTGGTGCGGGCGCTGGGAGTCAAACCCCACCAATACTAATCGAATGGGCTGCAGACTGTGGCAAACACTGTACACCTTTCTGGGGTGTTCTCACAGCACAATCCCATTCACTTACAAGGCTTGTCTCACTTTAGACATTGATAACACATTGCTAGGATACACCATCAATGTCAGGTAGGGACCCACACCAATCTGACATTGATGGCATATCCTAGTGATATGCCATCAATGTCTGAAGTGGAACAACCCCTTTAAACATGACTGAGCTGTACCAGCACAACCACAACAAAGTATATGAAAATGTGACTGGTAACCAAGAAAAAGCTATTTTGTGGGGATTGATGTGGGTTCAGGGAGCAAGATCCTACTTATATATTATAGTTGCCTAACCTAAAGATAAACCTATGATGTTTAGTCTCAGACAAAACCCTTTAAGCAACTATCAGAGTGTCCTTCCTTACCTTTCCTTTTTGGCGTGATATATCCCAAGACAACTGGTACAAGATGACTATCAAAATAAGTAATAGTAAATGCATTTCATAATACTCTGTTGGGAGATATTTATACTACATGGGCCCTATAAATGAAAACTGTCTAGCAGTTAGACTGTCTCTGTTGCCCATAGCAACCAATCAGAGCTCAGCTTTACGTTTTCCAGAGCACTATATAAAATTAAAACTGAGCTTCGATTTGTTGCTATGGGCAACAAAGACAGTCTTACTGCTAGACAGTTTTCATACATAAGGCCCTATATGTCTCTATATGTGGCCACCTGGTGGTTGTGATTTAAATTGCAGCTTGCGGACCATTTTCTAGAATGTTCTGATAATGTATTACACTTATATTGGTAAAGAATCCCTATTCATGTAATAGTGAATTGGAAATCTATGAGTGCGAGTGAGTAAACACTAAGGGCCACATGTATGAAAACTGTCTAGGTCTAAGACATTCTTTGTTGTCCATAGCAACCAATCAGAGCTCCCCATTCATTTTTTCCGAGCACTATGTGGAATGTTACATAGTTAGTACGTTTGAAAAAAGACTGTCCATCAAGTTCAACCAAAGGTGGGGAAAGAAGTGGATAAAGGGAGGGAATTTGTAATCTTAGTTTTCCCCACTGATGCAGACGTGGAACCCATAAGGCAAAAAACAATCTTCTCTAAGGAAGTTTACATTTCTGATCTCAGAGTTGCCATCATATGGGATCTAGAAGTTTATACGGCTACATACGCATTAATATTCTTTGGTTCAGGTAGATATCTAAGCCTTTCTTGAAACCCTCAACTGTTCCTGCTGTGTCCAGCTCCTCAGTTGGCTATTAAACAGATTTAGTGAGGCCGCACCAATGCTTTAAATAACGGTTATATTACACTCCTGTCCCATGAGACCCTAAGGGCCTTATGTATGAAAACTGCCTAGCTGTAAGACTGTCTCTGTTGCCCATAGCAAACAATCAGAGCTCAGCTTTTAATTTTCTAGAGCACTATATGAAATGAAAGGTGAGCTCTGGCTGGATGCTATGGGTAACAAAGACAGTCTTATGGCTAAACAGTTTTTTTTACATAAGACCCTATGTGTGTACTAGGTTAATGGCAGTTGGATGCTACAACCGAATGAAGAGTTATTAGAATTGTACAGGCAAACATATCAGAAGTTGGCTCAACAAAGTATTAAAAGTTAACAGTAATTTTCAAAGACCTCTGACAAATAGCACATGCTGCTAAGATTTAGAGGCACATTGCTGAGCCTCTTTGAAAGTTCTAAATATATAGGACATATAAGACATATAGGACAGTTAATTTTTAAGTACGGTATCACAATAGATAAGCTACTAAGTGTGTACGCTGAAATAATACTACTACTAATAGTAATAATACTACAAATAGTACTACAAATGATAATAATACTAATAAGATTGTAGATTGTAAGCCCTTGCGGGCAGGGTCCTCTCTACCTCTGTTGTTCCAGTTGTCATTCATCGTTATCATTGTACTCGTTTGACATGTTATGTATGTAACCTCCCTCGACTGTACAGTGCCATGGAATCATTAGCTCTTTAAAATAAATAATAATAAAATAATAATATAATGCTCCATAAATGCCCTTGATATTACACAAACATGATATTGGGTGTTAGCCCAAAGCCAAAGCCAACATTACTCTTCATTTGAACAAAAAAACCTTCTAGAACCACTTTCATCAGAAAACATAAGAGATGATCTCCTGTAAGTTCCTATTTTACACTGTCACGTACATCCCACGCCTGTGCCGCCAGTAAAATACTTTACTAAATTATTATCAAGGCATATATTCTATTTTAAACTATATTTTTCTCTTAACCAAAAATCACTTATACATGGTTCTCTATTTTTCCCCTACCGCACTATTAAACAATGTACTTAGAATTGCTAAAAGTTCTATTATAATTTAGCAATTTAACATAATTGCATCTTTTCATTATTGGGATTGCATGCAGACTATAAGGCGCTTATGATAAAGCTGAAAAATCTGTATTGAGGATTTTGTAGATTTTATATGAGTATATAGGTTTTTGGGTTATTGGGGGGAGTTGGAATCTACAGTTGGACATTCTTATGATGTCCATGCTGAGCAGGAATTTTCTTTTATTTACTGGCACAAAATCAGCTCTGTGTTTTTAAAAACCGACAAAGGAATTCTGTGTTGGCAGAGTGTGGCACACCAATCCAGCGCCTCACCTACTGTATTAACTAGAACAGCTACAAAGTGTGTTCCTTGCTTCAGAAGACCCAGTGAATTCTTATCTTGGTTTTATTGCGATCCATGTATTGCTTCATGTCACCTGGGTCGGTGCTGCAGGGGACTGCACAGTTGCCATCATGGGTCTCAGTTGGCTTCTCCATTAAAGTTACAAAATGAAATTTGGATACATTGTACATCCACCGTTTTTTTACTTAGAATTACACATCCAAATTAATTCTATCCACTGCAGCAGGGGAATCCTACTTAACTGAGCCTCAGTATAGGATATAAAAGAGTGGCACATATTAAGGATTAAGGGTATGTTCACATGGCTTATTATCTTGCGTAACTGCGCACGTATGTTGCAGCGTATTGCGCATTATACGCAGCGAAATTATGGTAATTCATAGCTCTCTCATAGAGAGCTATTGATTACACGTCGTCCCCTTGTGCGTACAACACGATCGTATTGTACGCGCGGGGGGCAAATTGACATGGCAATTGTTAGCTGCAATTACGCACCACTGACAATACATGTCAATACAAACCCCCCCCCCCCCCCGTGCTTTGGAATTACGCGCTGATCAGCACGTGGTTCCAAAACACATGCCGTATTGTGGCGCGTACTATATGCGCCGCAATAAGCCGTGTGAAAATACCTTTACAGTTTTGTAAGAAATAGTAAAACAGGGTTTTATTTTTAATTTTTCTGGAATCAGCCCTTATTCTTCAAGTTAAAAAAGCTAAGTTGCTCTTTTAGACACAACAACACATTGATGGGAGTAGGTAGCATCAGGGCACATGCATTCATTCTGATTTTAAGAAACTTAAAAAATAGTAAAATGGTTACATTACTCTCAAAATTGTCTTTGAAGAGGTGTTCCTTATGTTCCTTAAAATAGGCCATCAATATTCTGATCAATCTGACCCCTTACAGCCCATCTATTCAGCTATTTGGAGGTGGTGCACGGTGTTGGACCACAACCAATTACTAGTGGCCTATTCTTAATTCAATCTTAAAGTTTTGGAATTCTTCTTTAAGAGGGTTGTTCACCTTTCTTTTAAAAAAAAAAAAAAAAAAAAACTAAAATTGCCATAGGGCTGTAGTAAGAAAATAAAAAAATAATACTTACATTCACACTAAGCTCCATTTCAGTGATGACGGCGCCATCCGCCTGCACAGTTCTATTGTTTACTTCCAGCTCTGGGCATTTGGCTGGTGAAAAATGCAGCCACCGATTGTCTGCTGTGATCAAGTTCCATTTCCTGATGTCACAGTTTGGAAGTAAATGCTCCACTCAGTGGCTACTGATGAGCCGACTGCCCAGAACTGGACATAAAAAGAAGTGTAGTATATTTTTTGCATTACTGTGAAGATATTTAGGGCGAGTCATCTTACTGTTACAGCATTTATCTGGCTAGCCTATGTAATTCTTGACAGGTTAGGCAGGAGTGGTTAGGTACATTGAAGAGTAGTGAGCAGTTATCTGTCATATGGGAGGGGATAGCAGTGCAGTTGAGTTGGGGGCCATTTTCAGAAAATTTAAAGGGCCCCAAATTTGGGGCGTAATTTTAGGTTTTTCCTCCCCGGGCTTAGTCACAGAAAATTAATGCTCAACAAAGGATCTGAATTTGGGATGAGGACCTAAAAAAACGGGTAAAAGGGGAAACCCCTTGTAAAGGCACGTAAGAAAAGGGCCCCTCACAGCCTCTTTTGGACTAAGTAGCTTTTGGCCTATCCCAATTTAATTATTTGTGCAAGGGGTTTTAGCTTCTTTATGGATTTTGCCCCGAACCCCAAATTTGGGGAAAAGGGGGGGGCTTAAAGAGGACCGTCCCCAAAGGTTTTTTGTAGGGTTAAAAAAAGGGACAATGCCAAAAAAGGCTTGTAAAAAACATCCCTGTTTGCATAAAGGAATAAAAATTAAACCCTTAAAAAAAAGGGCTGTTATACTTCTTTTTGGTAAAATGCAAATGGGGCTCCCAAAGGGGGCAAAAAAAATTTTTTGCTTCGGGAAAAGAGTCCAAAAAAAATTTTTTTAATTTGAAAAAAACCCAAAATTCCCCCTTTATTTTAATTATTTGGCCGTTTTATTGAAAATCCCGGCATTTTTTGTAGTGTCTTTTAAGGGCACGGAACAGTTACGTCTCTTCAGTGTAATTTCATTTGGTTCAACCCCCCCCAGTGAAGGCGGGTCTGAGGTTTTATGTGAAAAAGGAAAGGGCTTTCGGGGTTTGCGTGTCCTGACGCTCCCCTGAAGGCCCCCAACCCTGGGCCCCGCTGGCCGGAAAATACTCTGTACCCTTCATGGGAAAAACTGCTTGAAAGCGGGAGCCCCGAGCACTACGGGAAAAGGGGGGGGCTTAGCGGGCCCCGGGCGGGGAAGGGCTCTCCCCCCTTTCCCCCTCGAACTGAGAACCAGCACAAAAAGGGTTTAGTGTAGGGCAGAGGAGATGGGTTGGCAGAGGGGTTCGGGAGGAGAGGGGTTTGGCAGAGTGGGGGGAAGAAAAATTTTGGGTGGCACCATTTTTGGGCGGGGGAATGGGTGGCAGAGTGTGGGGGCCAGAGGAGATGGGTGGAAGAGGTGAAGAGGGGATGGGGGGGGCAAAAATAGGGCAGAGGAGAAAGGGGGTGAGTGTATGCAGAGGAGAGGGGTTGGGGGGGTGTGGGGAAAAGGAAAAGGGGTGGCAGAGTTGGAAAGGGGGGAATGGGTGGAAGATGGGGTGCATAAAGAGGGGTGGGAGTTTGGCAAGGAGATGGGGGGAAAAGGGGGGGTTTTCCCGAGGGGTTTGGGGGGCAAAAGGGTTGCAGAGGAGATGGGGGGGCCAGAGGTGTGCGAGGGGTTTGGGGGGGAAGTGGTGGGGCGGGGGGGAGATGGGTGGCAGAGTTTTTGGGTGCGCAGGGGGAAAATGGGTGGCAGATTGTTTTGCAGGGGAAATTTTGGGGGGGCGATTTTTGTGGGGGCAGAGGAGATGGGTGGCGATGTGGCAGAGGAGGGGGGTGGCAGACTGTGGGGCAGAGGAAAAGGGGGGGCAGAGTGTGTGTGAAAGGGGAGATGGGGGGGCCGAGTTTTTCAGGGGGGAAATGGGTGGCAAGTGTGTGCAGGGGAAATTTGGGTGGCAGAGTTTTTGGGGGCAAGGGGGAGGGGTTTGGCAGAGGGGTGGGCAGAGGAGAGGGGGTGGCAGAGTTTTGTGCGAGGGAGGGGGTTGGCAGGAGTGGGGGGAGAGGAATGGGAGGCAAGTGTGGCAGGGGAAATTTGGGAGACGGGTTTGTGCAGAGGGGAGGGGTTGGGCAAAGGGGTTGAAGGGAGAATGGGTGGCAGAATGTGTGGGGGCAGGGGAAAATTTAGGTGGGCAGAGGTAGTGGGGCAGAGGAGAGGGGGTTGGCAAGTGGCAGGGGAGAGGGGTGGCAGATTTGTGTGAAAGGGGGGTTTGGGTGGCAGGTGTGCAGGGAAATGGGTGGCAGATTGGGGCAGAGGAGAGGGGGGGGCAGATTTGGCCCGGAGGGTGGATGGCAGAGTGCGCAAAAGAGATGGGTGGCAGAGGGGGCGGCAAAAAAAACCCCGGGAGGCAGGTGCGCAGGGGGAAGGGTAGCAGAGTGCGCAGGGGGAAAAGGGGGTGGCAAGGGGCCCCAGAGGAAATGGTTGGCAGAGGGGGCAGAAAATGGGGGGGCAAGTGGGCGAGGAAGGGGGAGGCAGAGTGGCAGAGGAGACGGGAAACCCAGGGGGGGGGGCGCAGAGGAGAGGGGTGGCAGAGTGCGCAGAGGAGAGGGGGGGCAGAGTGCGCGGAGGAGATGGGGGGCAGGTGGGGGCAGAGGAAGGGTTTAGTTCACAGGGGGGGACGGGTGTCAGAGTGCGCAGAGGAGACGGGTAGCACAGTGTGCAGAGGAGATGGATGGCAGAGTTTGTGCATAGGAGAAGGGTGGCAGAGTGTGTGTGCAGAGGAGATGGGTGGCAGAGTATGTGCAGAGGAGATGGGTGGCAGAGGGGTGGGGTGCAGAGGAAATGGGTGGCAAAGATACACAGGGGAATTGGGGGGCCCAGAGAGAACACGGGTTGAGTGGGGGGCAGAGAGAAAGCAGAGGAGATGGGTGGAAGAGAGTGTGCGGGGGAGATGGGTGGGCAGAGAGTGTGGGGCGGGGAGATGGGTGGCAGAGAGTGTGGAGGGGATAGATGGGTGGCAGTGTGTGTGCAGGGGAGATGGGTGGCAGAGTGTGTGCAGAGGAGATGGGTGGCAGAGTGTGTGCAGAGGAGATTGGGGGCAAATGTGGGAAAGAGGAGATGGGTGGCAAGTTTTTTGGGCAAGGAATGGGGGCCCAGATTTATGTGCGGGGGGATGGGGGGGCAATTTTGTGGGCGGGGAGATGGGTGTCAGATTTTGGGGAAGGGGGATGGGTGGCAGAGAGTAGCGCAGAGGAATGGGTGGCGAGTGTGTGTGCGGGGGAAAATGGGGGCAGGGGTTTTTGGGGCGGGGGGAGATCGGTGGAAAGAGTTTTTTTGCCGGGGGGGAAGGGGTTTGGAAGAGTATATGAAGGGGGGGTAGGGGGTGGGCAGGGGTGGGGTGGCAAAATGGATGGTGGGGGGCAATGGTTTTTGCAGGGGAGAGGGGTTTGGCAGAGTGTGGGGGCAGAGGAGATGGGGGGCAGATTGTTGTGGGCAGAGGAGTTGGGGCAGAGTGTTTTTTGCAGAGGAGTTGGGGGGGGCTAGAGTGAAAGGGGGAGATGGGGGCAGAGATGTGCAGGGGGGGAGGGGTGTAGGGGGAGAGGGGGGGGGTGGGGGCAAGGGGGGTTTTGGGTTTGGCAAGGTTTTGTGCAGGGGAGATGGGTGGCAGATTTATGTCCCAGGGGAGATGGGGGGCAAGTTGTCCCAAAATAGGGAAATTTTGGGGGGGGGCAGGTGTGTGAAATTTAGATGGGTGGAAAAGGGGTTTTCCAGGGGAATGGGTGGCAGATGTGGCGAAGGGGAGATGGGTGGCTAGTTGTGGGCAGGGGAGAGGGTGGCAGAGTTGGGGCAGAGGAATGGGGGGGGCAGAGTTGTGCAAGGGTTTGGGTGGAAAGGAGTATGGAAGGGGGATGGGGGGCAGAGGTGTTGCAGGGAATGGGTGGCAGAATGGGGCGAGGGGGATGGGGGGGCCAGAGTATTTTGGCGGGGAAGATGGGTGGGCGGGAGTTGTGAAAGGGGGAAATGGGGTTGGCAAGTGGGGGAAAGGAGATGGGGGGGCAGAATTTCCAGGGAGATGGGGGCAGGTGTGTGGGGCAGGGAAGGGGGTGCAGAGAATGTGAGGGGAAAAGGGGTGGCAGAGATTTTTGGGGGGAGTTTGGGGGGGCGGGAGTGGGTGTTGGGGGGGGCGAGGGGAAAGGAATGGGTGGCAGAGTGTTGTTGCGGGGGGAGATGGGTGGCAGAAGTGCGGGAGGGTTTGGGTGGCAGAGTTGGGGGGTGGGGGGCAGGGGAAAAGGAAGGAGGGGTGGCAGAGTGTGTCCCAAGGGTTGGGGGGCCCAGAGTGTTGGGCAGGGGAGTTTGGGGGGAAAGGAGTTTCCCAGAGGAGATGGTTGGCAGAGGGGGTGTGCAGAGGAGATGGGTGGCAGAGAGTGTGCAGGGGGGGGGGTTGGCAGATTGTGTGGCAGGGGGAGTGGGGGGCAGAGTGTGTGGGGGGAGGGGGGGAAAAATTTGGGGTGGGTCAGAGTGTGTGTGCAGGGGAATGGGTGGGGGTGGGGAAATGGGGGGGGGGGGGGGGGGGGGGGGGGGGGGGGGGGAAGAGTGTGGGGCAGAGGAGATGGGGGGGCAGAGGGGGTCCCGGGGGGAGAGGGGTTTGGCAGATTTGGGGGCCAGAGGGATTGGGGGGAGAGTTGTGGCAGGGGAAAAGATGGGTGGCGGAGTTTTGTGAAAGGGGGAGATGGGTTTGGCAGAGAGTTTCCAGGGGGGAGATGGGGGCAGAGTGTGTGCGCCGGGGAGATGGGGGGGGCAGGGATGTGCAGAGGGGGATGGGGGGGCAAGATAGGGGCCAGGGAATGGGTGGAAAGAGTGTGTGCATAGGAAAAGGGGGTGGCAGAGAGAAACCAGAGGAGTTTGGGTGGCAGAGGTGTGGAAAAGGGAGATGGGGGGCAAATTGCAGGGGAAGATGGGTGTAGATATGTGCAGGGGGAGAGGGGGTGGCAAGGGGTGTGCATAGGGATGGGTGGGGGGAGAGAAACCAGGGGAGATGGGGGGGCAGAGGTGGGGCAAGGGGAGGATGGGTGGCAGGATTTTCAGAGGAGATGGGGGGCAAGTATGTTCAAGGAATGGGTGGCAGGGGTTTTGGCAAGGAGATGGGGGGGCAGAAAATTAAAGAAAGGGGGGTGGCAGAGTTGTGGCAGGGGAGAGGGGTGGAAAGATTTTTGTGCAAGGGAGGTTTGGCAAAATGTGAAAGAAAAGAAGGGGGGGGGGGGAGAAGGGGGGGGGGGGGGGGGGGGAGAGGGAAAAAAAAATGGGGGGGGGGGGAGGAGGGGGGGAGGGGGGGGGAGGACGGGGGGGAAAGGAGTGTGTGGGGGCGAGGAGATGGGGGGGGCAGATTTATGTGGCGGGGGATGGGGGGCAGAGTGTGTGCAGAGGGAAGGGGGGCAGAGGTGTGCGGGGGATGGGGGTCAGGGGTTGGGGGCCCAGGGGAGAGGGGTGTGAGAGTGGGGCCCCGGGGGAGAGGGGTTGGCAGAGAGTAGGCAGAGGAGATGGGTGGCAGAGTGTGTGGGGCGGGGGAAAGTTGGGGGGCAGATTTGTGTGGGGCAGGGGAAAACGGTGGCAGAGTGGGGTGGGGCAGGGGAGATGGGGGGGCAGAGTATTTTGCAGAGGAGATGGGTACAGTTGTGTGCAGAGGAGATGGGGGGCAGAGAGGGGTGCAGGGGGGTTGGGGGCAGAGTGTGTGCGCAGAGGAGATGGGTGGCAGAGTGTGTGCAAGGAGATGGGGGCAAGGGGTGTGTGCAGGGGAGATGGGGGGGCAGAGTATGTGCAGAGGAGAGGGGTTAGCAAGTATGGGGCGGAGGAGAGGGGTGGCAGGTGTGTTTTGCAGGGGGTTTTGGGTTTGGGGAGAGTGTTTTTTGCAGAGGAGAGGGGGTGCAGAGTATGGGGCAGGGAGAGGGGTTTTTTTTGGGCAGATTTTGTGGCAGAGGAAATGGGGGGGCGAGTTGGGGCATAGGGTTTTGGGGGGCAGAGAGTACACAGAGGAGGGGGGTGGCGAGTGTGTGGCAGGGAGAGGGGTTGGCAGAGAAATGTGCAGAGGAGTTGGGGGGGAAAGGATTTTCAGAGAGAATGGGTGGAAAGAGTGTGTGCATAGGAGGGGGTTTGGCAGAGAGTTGCAGAGGAAAAGGGGTGGCAGAGATTGTGAGGGGAGATGGGTGGCAGAATTGCAAGGAGATGGGGGTCAGAGTATGTGCAGAGGAGATGGGTGCAGGTGGGGGGCATAGGAGAGGGGTTGGCGAGTGTTTTGCAGAGGGATGGGTGGCAGAGAGTGTGCGGGGAAAGAGGGGTGGCAAGTGTGGGGGGGCAGGGAGTTTGGGGGGGCAGGGGAGGTGGGGCAGAGGAGTTTGGGGGGGGCAGGGGAGGGGGTGCAGGGGAGATGGGGGGCAGAATTGGGGTCGGAGGGGAGATGGGTGTCAGAGTGTGTGCGAAAAGGGGAAGGGTGGCAGGGGTACGCAGAGGAATGGGGGGCGAGTGTGTTTTGAAAGGGGAGATGGGTGGCAGAGTGTGTGGGCGGGGGAGATGGGTGGCAGGGGTTTTGGGGCGCAGGGGGTTGGGGGGGCGAGTATATGCAGGGAGATGGGGGGGCAGAGTGTGTGAAAGGAGGAGATGTGGGCAGAAGTGTCCCAGGGGGGGGATGGGTGGAAAAAAAGGGGGGGGGGGGGGTGTGTGTGAAAGGGGAAAGATGGGGGGCAAGGTGTTGTCCCAGAGGAAAATGGGTGGCAGGTGTGGGGTGCAGGGAGTGGGGGGGGCAGAGAGTGTGTGCAGGGGGTTGGGGGGAGAGTGTTTGGGGGGGGGAGATGGGGGGGAAATGTATGTGCGGGAGGAGATGGGTGGCAAGGGGGGGGGGGGGGGGTAAATGGGGGGCAGGGGAAAAAGGGAATGGGGGGCAGAGTGTGTCCCATGGGAGATGGGGGCTTTGAAAAATTTTTCAAAAAAGGGGGGGGGGAAAAATGGGGGGGAGAGTGTGTGGGGGGGCAGGGGAGGGAATGGGTGGCAGAGATGTGAGGGGAAGAGGGGGGTGTAAGAGAAAGGGGGGGCAGAGGGAAGGAATGGGTGGCGGTTTGTGGGGCATGGGAGAGGGGGTGGCAAAAGGAAACACAGAGGAAAAGGGGGGGCAGGGGGGTGGCAGGGGAAAATGGGGTTGGCAGAGTATGTGAGAGGAGAGGGGTGGCAGAGTATGGGGCAGAGGAGATGGGGGGGCAAGGGGTATGCAGGGGGAATGGGGGGCCCAAAAGTGTGGGGCAGAGGAGAGGGTTTGGCAAAATTGTAGAGGAGGGGTGGCGAGTTGGGGGCAGGGGAGAGGGTGGCGGGAGTGTGTGCATAGGAAAAGGGTTGGAAAGGGTTTTATGCAGAGGAAGGGGTTGGACAGTGTGGGGGCGCAGAGGAGGAGTGTGGCACAGGGGTGTGTTTTTTCAGTTTGGGTGTGAGGTGTGGTGTATTTCAGTTTGGGTTCAAGGGGGGGGTTTTGGTGTGGGGGTTTGTGTGTTTTTTTCAGTGTAAGGGGAGGGTTGTGTTTGTGTTTTTTGCGAGGGGTGGGGTGTTTGTTTGAGTCCTCTGGGGGAGGGGTATGTGTGTGTGTGGGGGGGGGTGTGTTTTTAAATTTGTGCAAGGGGGGTTGCATTTTCCCCACTTATTTCTTTTCCCTTTGGGTCCTGTCCCCTCGGCCCCTGTGGTCGGGCCCTGGGGCGGTCTAAAGGGGCAGGAGACAGGCCACAAGGGGTAAAATTGCCCTCTGCCCCCTTTCCCCTGCCCCCTGTGGTCTGCTTTGGTGGCTGCAAGGGCAGGAGACAGGCCTCAGGGAAAAGACTCTGGTGATTGCCTATGGGAAAATTACCCAAATTCACCCATCCAGGAAACTGGGGGACATTTCCATCCCCCAAAGGTGGACCCATTTTCCCTTTATCGGAAAGGGTGGTGCCCTGGGGTTTGGATGGGTGTCACCCAGCTTTCTTAGTTTGGTGAATAGGGTATACCGGGCCTATGGGGTATGTGTGAAAGGGTTTGTTTTTTTACGGGTTTCCCCATTTGGACTACGTGGGGTTCCGTGGACTACGTCGGAAACAACCTTGGATCTTTTTTTTTTCAAATAAAAAAGGTTAAAGAAAGGGTGGTGTCGGGGAGTGTTTTTTTTAAATAAATAGTTTTTTTTCTGCAAAATTTTTTTGTGTTTTTTTTCCATCAATTCCATGATAGTAGTGGGGTATCTGACCGAAACCTCTTTATTACTATCCCGGCTCGGGGGCTTGGGTTTTCACCAATGTGTTTTTTTGTTGCCCAAGGGGACACTAACCCCGTGTCACTATTACCACTTACCCAACCCCCAACCAGGGGTACGGGAAAAAACCGGGAACCATCAAAAAGTTTGGGCCCTCTAATTGAGGGTCCCCTTCTGGAGGAGCTGCAGGGTGGTAATTTTTTGAAAGGAAAGAACCGGGAAACGATGGTTCTTCCCATTTGTATTTTTAGGCTGGGCCCCTTTTTGGTTTTACCTTGGGTGGTTATGGAAATTGGGGGGGGGCCCCATGTCCCTTTTTTTTCTGAAAAAGTATTTTTTTAATGAGAATCTGCACATGGGCATTTCCCCTGTAATTTTTTTCAGGAGGTGCCGGTTTTTGGATTCTCGATAAGTAAAAATATTTTTAAAAAAAAAAAGCGAGGGGGTTCTCCCCATTTTCCATAAACCCGCCAAGGGGAAAAAACCAACAGCTGGGACCCGCTAATACAGGGAAAGGGGGGGGGGTCCTTAACCCCTGGTTTCCCCCTTTTCATTCTAAAAAAATCAGCCCCCCCTGGGCCGGGGCCCCAGAAAGGGGACCATCAATAAAGGGTCCACTTCTGATGGTTACCGGCTTTTCCCCGTACCCCTGGTTTCTTTTGGTACTGGGGGGAAAAGTGATTTCGGGGTTTTGTTCAGGGCCCAGGGTTACAAAAAAATAATGCTGGTTGAACCCAAGCCCCCCAGGGGCTAGTTTAAAGGAGAGGCGTTGTCAGATTTTGCCATTTCTAGGGAAATGAAAATTAAATGGAAAAAAAAAGAACCCCAATTTACACAAAAACTTTTAAATTTTAAAAGAAAACTCCCCCAAAATCAGCCCTCTTTCACCATTTTTATTACAGAAATCAAAACCAAAGTTGGTCCAAAAATAATCCAATGATTCCCACATAGTCCAAAGGGGGGGAAAACCTTTTTTTAATTTAAAAAAAAACATTTAAAAAAAAATGACAGTACAAAACTCCCTTCCCCGCATTCCTGAAAAATCATTTTTCCCCAAATGATCTTTTTGGGGGTTAAGGGGAACGGAGTTTCAACCGCACAATATTAAATTTTGGGGAGTGCAGGGCAGCCGAATAATCTCTTGGGGGATTTGGGCCCATTTCTCCCCCAAAGAGATTTTAAAAATGTGCTCTGTTTCTCCTCTCCCCACCATCCCCCCCATTTTTGGTTTTTGGGGGAAACCTAAAT
This sequence comes from Phyllomedusa bahiana, assembly GCA_025379985.1. NCBI lineage: Eukaryota > Metazoa > Chordata > Amphibia > Anura > Hylidae > Phyllomedusa > Phyllomedusa bahiana. Next base: position 24,765 of record JAODAL010009598.1, on the reverse strand, counting down.
ACCAACCAAAAAAAACAACCCCCCTCATCACCCCATAACCTCTCCCATAAAAAACCCCATAATCCTCTCACCTCCACCTTTTCACCCACCTATCGGCCCCATAGGGCTTTCCCCCCTACACCCACCACCCCATAACCTCCCACCAATCACCCCCTGTCGCTTGTTTCAGAGGTGGTACAGGTAGGGAAGGGGCTGAAAAAATTGAATTCTAAGGTGTTTGTTTTTGGGAAATTTTGCGGGGGCGAGTCGTGGTCGGAAGAAATTTATCTGGGGCAGGATTTGGGGAAGAAAAAGGGGAAAAATAACAATTCCCTCACAGGAGACGTCTCCGGTGAGTCCTTACATGTTACTGGGGCTGTAAGGGCCCCTTAAGTGTCTGGGGAGGGGCCTGTGTTTCACTGGTATAAACCCCTGTATGATTTAAATGTTTGGGGGAAAAAATTGATTGTAATTTTAAAGGGTTTTAAAAGTTTTTTCCGGAAACTCCCAACTGTCCCTTTAAAGCTGAATAGGCTAACCGACATCCAAAAAAAGCTGGGTGACGCCAAAACCCGCTTTCATCCCCGAGGGCGTAACACAGTTAGGTGGCGTAGGGGGTGGGTTTTTCAAAGGGAGTGGCTCACCATCAAGAGGGGCGTGGGTTTTAAAATTTTTGCCCTTCACGCCGCACCTTCAAATCTCCCGCTTTTTAACCCTTTTAAAAGTTGGGAATATGATTATATGTGTGTGGAAATTTTATGAATAGTGTGTAATTTTTGTAAAAAATGTATGGGGTATATATGTTGTAAGTATATGTCCCCGTATACGGTACCCTTCATGTATATATGTGTATGTATAAAGTCTGTATAAATGGTTGTATATATGTTAAATTCTGTTTTATATTTATATTTTTTTTGTTTCATTTTAAATTTTATTTTGTGTATGTATATATATGTGTGTAAATATGGATGTAAATGTTGTGTGTATTTCATGTGTTTACATGTATTTTGTGGCAATTTTGTTATAAGGTTAAATAAAAGGGAGGTTATAGTGCTTTTGTTTTCAAAAATTTTAAATTTTGGTTTTTAAAAAATTCTTAATTATTTTTATTTAAAGGGGGAATAAAAATAATTTAAACAAAATTTGGGGCAACCCCTTTTTACATAATTTTTTTAAAAATGTTAAAAAGAATTAATTATAAATGCTTTTTATAAAAAACCCCCCCTTTGATAAACCCTTTATTTAAAAAACATAACACCCCCCCCACAAATTATACCAAAATTCAATTCCCCCTTTTAAAATTCCCTAAAGGCCCAACCCCCACGGCTTATTGCCCAAGTAAATTTCGGGACGGATTTGCCCCCTTAGGTTAAAAATTTATTCACACGGAAAACCCCGTAAATAATGTGCATGTCACTTATTTCCCCCGGGGGCTTTTTCCGGCCGGGGGGGGGCCCGGTTTCCTTTCCCCAGAAACTGGGATTACCGAAATAGCCCTGGGGGGCGGGTTCCCCGCCCTTTAGCGGGAAAAAACGCCCCCAGTACGGCTGGAATCAGGGCCCCCGGGAATTTAAAATCCGTGGAACGAGCCCTAAAAGGGGGAAACATGTCCCTGGGTTGACATGTAAACTACAATAAAGATGGTTTATTTTATTTGAAAAATAATTTTTCTTTTTTCCTTTTAGTTATTTGGGCCCGTTTCAAATTTTTGTTTTTTTTTCAGGGCCCAAAAACGAAAAAAATATTTATAAAAATATATAATATAAAATATATATATATATATAAAAAAAAATAAAGTTAAAGAAGGTGTTTTTTCTGTCTGTCCCCGACTGCGAATATGGGTTTATCAATTTTGATATAATTCTTCATCTTGTGATGAGTTGGTGCTTACATGTATAAGGGTGAGTTCACCGGGGTAACAGTGCCGTTCCTTGTGCGTCTTGCTATATGCCTGCTGTGGGAAGTTACACTGGCCAGGCATACTTTCTACAAACAAATTATGGGGGGGGGCCTCCATTCCCCCCTCCTTTCCCCCCTTTACCCTTCTTTTGGGCCCGCCAAAACAGTAAATGCTAGAGAAAACATTGTTATCATAGCACTCGTATTTGCGTGTTTAATATTGCCAGAAGAGGGATCAAGAGGAAATAAAAAAAAGCTTCACTAAATCAGAGATGATTATTTTTTTGGGATTTTAAAAGTTATGTGGCGATATTGTATTCAGGCTGGTTGGGGTTTTTTTGCCGGGTTGCGTTTTGTTTTTTAGCCAGTGTTGGGGGGCCAGATATAATTTTTTGAAGTAGAAAAAAAATTTGTTACCCCCCTGGGCCCCTTTTGGGGGAAGGGCAATTTGTAAAGCTTTTTTTTTTCTTTTAAAAGGAAAAAGTTTTCAATGGATTTTACCCGTAATTGGGCCCACCCGTAACGTTTATGCAACCCTCCCATTTAAATAAAAGGGGGGTGGGAAAGCATTCCCCCTTTAAAAATTCTGATGGGGTTACCCCGGGAACCATAGGCCCAAAATCTCCCGGGGAGGGGGGGTTTAGGGGTCCCCTTTCCCGGGGAGGTACCAAACAAAACCCCCCTCAAGTGAGGGGGGCTGGGGCCTATTTTTGGGTATGGGCCTTTTACCCCCTTCTCCCACTTTCCCCGCCCCCGGGGTTTTTTTAAGTTTGTATAAAATTTGATTGGGGGAAAATTGGGGTAAACAGATGGTGGAAAAGTGAAGAAATTTTAGGTATTTGTGTCCCAAAATCTGCAGGGAAAAATTTAGCATGAAGGGGTGGATCAAAAGGGGGAAGAAAAGGGGGCATGAAAGACTCTGAGAAAAATAACCTGTGATCACTAAAATTTCCTGAACTGTAACACTTATATGTAGCAGAGCTCCTGTGGAAAAGGGGGGTAAGGGGTATATAGGGGTTTCAGAGGGAGCAGTCGCCCTTCTGCCTATAAGAAAATACCAGGGATTTAAGTAGCACATTTGGGATTTGGGGGGCCCATTTAACTTTTTGGGGATAGGGCCCCCAGGGGGGGGGAAGTTTGTTCGATCTGCCTGTTACAATGCTATCTACCACTGTATTGGTCACGTAAAGGCAGTGAAAATTTGGGAAAGTGTAATGGTTTATATTCCAGTAATGGGGGTGAAATTTTCAGTCATATTTGGGGGTTTGGGTATCTGGTCAGATGTGGTAGTATTGGCTTAGTGGAATTATTGGGTTTTTTATCCTTTGGGTTGTGATTTTATATGGCGATTTTTCCTGGTAATTTTTTGGGGACCATTATTTAGGGGGTTTTATACTCAGTAATTTGTGTTATAGCTTTTGATAAATTTTTATTTATGTAAAATTTTATCCTTCGGGGAGGGACATTTTATCTTTAGACCTTTTTTGTTCACCACCCGGGGTCCGGGGGGGGGGTTTCAATAAGGTGAGGGGAAATCAAAAGCCCCCGCGGGTCCATCTTGATTACAGGTTTTGTTGTGGAATGGGCATACATAGGGCTGTATATGTTGAAGAAGGGCTGAGTATTTTTCGGTTCAGGTGGTGGAGACCGGGTGGGCCCCCAAAATCAACAACCCCTGGTGGACCCTAAGCCTCCCAGTCCACATGATGATAGGCTTTCTTTTCATCCCCTAGCTTCTCCCCTTTCTCACTGAGTCTCTTGGGCTCTCTTTTCTCACTCTCTCTCCTCTTGTTAATGAAATCATTTATTCAATATTATCCCCACTGTAGTCTGCAGGTGACTATGATCCCCATAATACCAAATGTGTAGAGTTTTTATTATGTTTTAGCCCTATTAAAATTTTTTAACTTTTTCTTTTTTTTTTTAAATTTGTGCAGCAACGCCATTTTCAATTCAATAATTTTTTTGTTTTTGATGGGCCTAAGTGAGGGCTACATTTTTGCGGACTGAGGTGTAGTTTGTATTGGTATAATTTTGGATTCCCCCATCTTTTTTTATAACCTTTTAAACTTTTTTGGGGGGGAAAAATGACCAAAACATTTTAACCCCTTTGTGTACAGGATAAATTATGTTAAATTTTAATAGAGTGGACTTTTACAGATGCTGCAATACCAATTAAGTGTAATTTTTTTTTACCTTTTTTTACTTGTCCAATGGGAAAAGGGGGTTGTTTTTACCTTTTAATATTTTTATTATTTTTTTATAGTTTTACATTTTTTTTTTTTTTTTACTTATACATGTAATCCATCTAGAGCACTTGACCACTAGGGGGTTACGATATCATGTTCATCATTCTGCAATATAAGTTTAATGCAGAAGGGTATTCCAAGATGGCACTCTGGAAGTAATAGCAGCAGTATCATGGTGGCTACAGAAGCCTTTATGAAGCTTCCGACTGCAAGGGCAAGCGCTCTGCACCCCACAATCTCATTGCAGTAGTGCCGATGGCAGAGAGAAAACCACTGCTGCTTAAATTTACATTGCAGGGCATGCAGGGTCAAAAAAAGAAGCTGGGCAGGAATAGTCATATCCACATTGTAAGACATTTCTTGCTCACCATATTAACCAAATCTCCAGCTTAAAGTTTACACTCTTTGTGGTTGCCTAAAATTGTGAAGGTACGTACATTAATTTTATATTCCATAGTTGCTTGGTAACGGGAAATATTTCTAAGTATAATATGAACTTTTATATTCTCACGGCATTGGTATACAATAGCACTTACCTCTGTAGTATACAATTATTTTCTGAAGGCTTCCACACAAATTGCACATAGGTTTTCTGTCTTCCTATTGAAAAGCTGATTATAGATTTCTATAATATGTTATTAATGATATTTTGACCAGAGAGCACTGCAGATATAGTACAATCCCATTCTCTGCTTAATATTCTTTAAACATTCAGCTCTATGCAAAACACAATCTAATTTAAGTGGCTCTGCAGATTATATTACACATTAAAAATGACATGTGCCATTTGGTTGCTTCTGTTATGTGATGCATAAATTGCTGCCCTTTATTAATAGGAGATGTTATAACGTTCAAATTTAATCAGGCAGATAACAGACCACAAACCATGTCTTCTTTCTTAGGAAACAGCTTGAAATATGGGCCGTATATTTTGATTAGACATGACTAAGCTTGGAGTGCGATAATTCATTAAAATTCATCGTAATGACTCGAAATGAAAAAAAAAAAACCTGCAGAGTGCCATAGCTAAAAGCTAAAAAGGTCAAACAGGCAGAACATTGTAAACGGTCATTGTATTGTAGTGAACAATTTATAATTGGTTAAACTGTGACCTCGGATGTACAGGGATGGATCTAGAATGAGGCAATCTCGCCACCTGCATAAGGGTGCTCCATAATCAGATTCCTTCTGGGCACAGAAAAGGGACTATGTGCAGGCTGTTCTAATAGAGATCATGACATGATATCGCTTTTATTATAATTTGATGTTAAAACTTTTACTTTTGCTTAATATAGAATCGATAATACCTGGAGGCTGTAATTGTTTTGTAGATTGAGTCATAAGAATTTCTAATGTTATGAAAGCTTTCAAACAAGCATGACAACTTGCAAAGATATCAGCTCCTCAGATTTTTTTCATATTTGCTAATGAAAAAATTGGTAACGGATGTGGAAGATTTCTATGGACACTCAGTTCATACTGGGAGGGATAGTTTTGGGCCAGCTACTCTAAGGCAACCACTGCTCTAAGGCAACATGCCATCCTGATTTAAGGTAAGTCTAATAAATAAGTTATAGAAGGTCCTTAGGCGGCATTCAGGACACATTATTGGACTCACGAGCAGATGTGGTGTCCTTTACCTCTATGCTTATCATTAATCATATAGGTTGAATAATGAAAATGAACTTTACTGGAATCCCCCATCTTACATTCATTAAAAAATATATTGCCTAGAGAACAGAGATGAAGAACACAAGAAACAATACGTAATGATTCATCTAATTTACAGCTTCTGAATATGTTTTAAGCCACTGCAAAGATATTTTACTCTTGGAATTTTAAGTATTTTTGCTGAGCAAGAATGTGGCACTGTTGCATTTTTAGTTACTAATATCTTTAAATCGGAAAATATATAAACCACTAAGAACATGAAGCCATGTTACTACCACACTTGAATGAATTGAGTGAGTTACTAAAGCTATATTGAAGGTCAGTTAAGAAAAGAAATATGTCCATTTAGTTATTCCAAGGGCAGTAATGAAATGTGGATGAAAGGGAGGGGCATAACTCATTTTGAATCTTTGCTCCCCATATTGATCCAGAAATACACTACTCACAAAAATTAGGGATATTCGGCTTTTGGTTGAAATTTCAGGATGAATATAACATTTCTTGAAATTTATTTTTAATGAACTAAATGAGACCATCTCTTCCCTTCAGAAAGCACACGTCCAACTGTTCAGTGTTTCAGTACTTTTTGCACAACTTGCTGATCTTTAAGGAGCTTAATAGCAAAATTCCCAACAGGTGTTTGATCCCTGAATCACCCCAGTAGATTTAGGGGCTTGATTTGAATTGGGGTTTAAACAGTCCTCCTCATCATGCTGTTCATATTTTGACTTCATGAGACCAAGACAACACTTTACAATTGATCAAAAGTAACTCCCCATTTCGACGCTTTAGGCAGATAGAAGTGGCTACTGAGCTTAAAGTGTCACAGTGTCATCAGCAGGTTGTATCAGAGACACAGAGACTGGAAGAGTCACAGAAAGGCAAAGAAGTGGACATCCTTTAGCCACATCACACAATGATGACTGCTTCATGGTAAACCATGCCCTGCGGAACCATGTGATGAATGCAGCACACCTCTTTTAAGGGAAGTGAGAGGCAAGTAAGTGTAACGTCAGACCATTAGTAACTGTTTACATCAGCATGGTCTGCATACTCGACCACCTTTGAAGATTAAACCTTTTTTCTCCAGACAAAGGTAGTGTCCCTTTGTCTTTGGAGGAGGTATTACATGGAACAGCTTTTCAACATATTTTTATGGGGCCATTTATATGCTTAGATGTTTCTTCTCTCATCCTTTTCTCCAAACAGTAATGTCAGCCACAAGCACATGACCACTGCAGCCATTTGGAAGAAAACAGAAGACTGGCAGAAAGTGAGGACTGCACAGCTCTGGACCCAAGGTGAGAAGAGAGGTGAGTATACTTTATTATTTTAATAGGGCAGCAGTAGTCTAACAAAATAAATAGCCAGACAACTCATTTAAACTTCATCTGCTACTTCTCTGCCCAAGTCTCCAATAGCGTACTGTCCTCCATTGTGTTAATGAATTACTTTGCAAAATTCAATATAATCTTCAAAGATGTGTCATCTACACTAACAAATATATTAAAGAGAATAGAGTAAAATACTTACCTCTAAGGTTCTCCAAAAGTAATAGTGACCCCTCCAATACTGACCTCTGTGGTATCCCACTAGCAACAGGGATCCAGTCTGTTGTATGTGCCATTAATAACCACTCTCTGCCTTCTATCACTGAGCCAAATTGTAAGCCCTCACGTGTAGGGTCCTCGCTCCCTCTGTACCAGTTGTTAGTTATTTAGGGTCACATGTATGAACCTGTTTAGTAACCTATGGGCAATAGAGTAAGTTTTAGACTTAAACAGGTTCATAGATGTGGCCCTTAGTGTTATTATTGTACTTGTGTTATTGATGTAAATCCCCTTTGGATGCACAGAACAATAAAATTAATGGTGCATAAAAATAAATAATAATAATTACAATAAGCCAAATATGGATATGCACCTGTTCTGATTTGTATACGTTTTTTAATGGATCTTTGGAAATAAAAAAAATGTTTTTATGAGAAAAATCAGCTCTAGTCCCTTTTTATGGACAAGATTGGAAAGAAATGAAATGCTAACAGTGTAATATACATATGGAAAGACTTATTAAAGCATAGAATCCAGTGTCGTAGCATAAATGAAATAAAAATACAACATTCAGCTCAAAGCTTATGTCAGTCTTCCAGACCTGTGTGACACTTGCTGGAGGCTAAATGCGCAAGAGGCTGCAAGGATAAACCAAAACATCAAAAGCATACAAGCAGGTCCCAGATGAGTAGCATGGTGGCTCATTGGTTAGTAGTGTTGCCTTGCTACAGTGGGATCCCAGGTGTGACTCTGACCTAAGACAACATCTGCCAGGAGATAGTCTGTTGCCCCTGTGTTTGCGTGGGTTTCCTCTAGGTACTTATTTTCTTACCATGCTACAAAAACACACTGACAGCTTATGATCTATATCCACATACACTGGGGCCAAACAGGAAAAATTAGTGTGAGCCCCACTGGGAACAGGGACTCTATAGCATGTAGAAGAATATCTTGATGCTAATTCAGCAATAGAAGCAGTCATCTTATATTTGGGAGCCTATTATTGCTGTACATATGCACATAGACATCTGCCCTTAAACAACCATATTGTTTGCTTGATTCCCTTGCTCGTCATATAAAACATATCGATAGGCCTGCCTGATTCAATCACAAAAACATGGAGTAAACATTGTAAAATCATTTTTCTTTCTGTCATAGTATCCTTATCTCTCATGTGCTCTGTTTTCTGTAATCTAACATATATTTAATTTGATGTAATTTAATACATTTAATTTGATCACTACAAAATGTGCAGCCATGTCGAGATATCGCCTGGGGAATGATAACATGTTGAATTGACACGCTATGTTACATAAAATAATATGTTATCCACTGGGAGAATTAGATTGCAGGGCTGAAGAATTCCAGCAGGGACTTTTGACCTAATCTTTTCTCGATCACAGCCTCTCATGTCACTCACTCACTAGGCATAACTTATTTCTATCTCTATTCCTTTGATTACCTTTCCTCCTAACAGAATGGAGTCCTATTTACAAAGGAATTTAAAATCTATAAAATTGACCTTGGAATTCCTTATAGGGACTTTTCACACAGCAGAACTATAATGATATGTTCCGATCTGCTTCCAATTTGCTGTTTTTCATAACCAAGAAATGATAGCATTCCTACCATTAACCATGTATTTAATCCTACATTCTCTAAAGCATGCACTACATATTGTTTACTGTTCCAGTACTGTGCTCACAGCCTTCAGTACGCTAGACACCACCCAAGGTTACTGGCCTGACGACACCATGGAGTGGCAGCATTAAAAACGGAGATCCAGCTAGAAATTCCTACCTACATTTTTACAGAAATACTGTAGTTATCTGCTTTTCACCCTGACTCTGATCTTGACTCTAGTCTTTCTTATGGATTCTGCCATTGTCTTGTTCTTTAGATTTGTAATTAGCAAAACTTATAGTTCTACATCTGGAATTTGGCTCCATTCCAGTCTTCTGATTACATCATTACCTCCTTCTCCAGCCTGTTGCACCCTGACTGCTCTCCTGGTGATGACCAATGGCTGGGTTTACCTCTGCTTTTGTTCCAGATATTCTTTAAAAAGTTACTTCTGCTTTGGTACGGGTTAAAATATACCTATCCACACAGTCAGGTGTTATAATAGATTGGAAAATTTGGAACTTTGTGTTTTTGATTGAGGTTATATTTATAAATTAATATTTAAAAAATATAAACTAACTTCATGTACTCCTAAAGCCCTACTCTATGGATGGGAACATATTCAGATTCGTGCTGTGTATTTTATTTTCTCCTTGATATGGTTTTTGTGCATGTTAGGATATAGATTAGTATTTTCCAATGGGGATAACTTGCATCCTTGCTCCCCTAAATACTTCCCCTGTTCATTTGCCCTATTAGAGCATATGAAGTTCATAGACTTGGGGTTCCCTCTACGTAAGTTGCTCTTTTCCTGGCAGACTCACATCATCTATGTATTGTGTTAACAGATACACAATGAACCACTTAGTATTATTTAGCCAGAAATTGATCCCATTTAATCATTTGTATATTGATAAAATCAAATTACATTTTAAATTAAAGCTAATAATTATTGATTTTTTGCAGCAATGTAATCTGAGTAGTGCAGTTTTATATGTTTGAACTATTAACACTTTGATTTTCAGCTTTAAAACCTTGATCGAGTCCAAGAGGCAGGTGGCCCAAAATGACATCCTGCATCTTCTAACCTAAGGCCGGCATTGCCTAAAACCTAGTGCTAATTACAACTTATTACTCATGACATGAGTAATAAGTGGAAGAGGTACACAGAAGCCACTCGGGGGTATCACACTGACCCTGTTGGCAGAAAATTGAACTATAGATCCAGTGTGGGCATAGTCCTCTCTACTGTTATGGCAGAATTTAATCCCTTCCCAACATTTGGCCTAACTGTATGTCATGATGTTGGAAAGATGTATGGAGCATGCAGGAGTTGCCACACAGTAAACTCCAAAAAAATAAAAGTCAAAAGTCCTCCAAAAATTATGTAGCTGTGTTTTTTTTCCCATTCCACTATACAAATAATTTTTCTTTAGTTTCCCAGTTAATCATATGGTAAATAAAATAATAACATTAAAGAATACAACAACCCACAAAAAATCAATCACTCATTCAAGTACTGTACCTTTTTTGGACTATAAGACGCACTTTTTTCCCCCAAAATTTGGAGGGGTAATGAGGGTGCATCTTATATTGCAAACGCGCTCTCTTGGGTGGAGGGTGAGGAGGAGCTATTTATTATTTAGTATTTAAGGGGTTAAACCCCTTAACCAGCTTCCCAGAGCATTAATCCTCTCTAGGCTCCTGCCGGCCCGAGAGAGCGATGTACAGCGGCGACATGCAGCTGATCGGTACAGACAGCGACCGCTGCTAACAGCAGGGATAGAGTCGGCTCCGTCCCGGCTATTAACACTTTAGACGCGAATGAGGATAGAGGCTGATCAAGCCCTACCCACAATGTAATTGCAGGGAGAAATCAGTTGCCATATCAGCAAGAAGCATCATGCAGGCTTCTGCAGTTGCCATGTAGGTACACCTATGGCAGGCTGTAATATTTAATAAATTTATGAAAAACCTATGTACAGCAGTACAATAGAACTGCTGTATATAGGACTAGGCATTCTGCCCCCTAATGGTCAAATATCCTAGGGGGACTATGTATTAAATAAAAAAAAAAGTTTAAATCACTTAACTTTTGCCATTTTACAAATAAAAAAATAAAAAGTTACACATAATTGTTATTGCCACATCAATAAAAGTCTAATATATTAAACTATAACATCATTTATCCCATATGCTGTACACCATAGAAGGAAAAAATTCAAATGCCAAAATTGTGTTTTTTTTTTGGTCATTTCATATTCCTAAAAAATTGGAATTAAAAATTATCAAAACGTCACTTATATTCCAAAATTGTACCAATAAAAACTACACTTTAGCCCAGACTTTTTGCTTCCAATTATTTTTTCCTATTTTCTTCCACTAAAATCTAGGTGCGTCTTATGGTCCAGAGCGTCTTATAGTCCGAAAAATACGGTATGTAAAGTAAAAAATAAAAAGATATGACTAAAAGAAGCAAGATAGAGAAAACAAGTATGTTGTCATTATAATTTTACTGTAGCTGAGTATAACATCAATAGTGTAGTGTATAAAAATGTTCATGGAGGGGGGCAGTCATGAAATTTCTACACTGGGCCTACCAGTGGGTTAAAGTGAACCTGCATACAAGCTACAAATCCACAGTGAAATTTAAGATGGTGCTTTCTGACAGTAAACACCCCCTAACACCAGTTTTTCTTGAGAGTGATACAATCTTTGCGCATTTCTTGTACTATATGTAGCTTTCCCTCTATGCAGCATTCCTGTGTTAAAGCTATTTCCCTTATCCAAGGAAAAATACAATCCCCAGGATCTTTTGCTGTGCTTTGTCTATCTTCTTTCCTCCCAACCTCAACACATCCATGGTTTCCTCCCTCATGCTGAGAACCTTGGGAGACCGTACCAAAGGGGTTTGTCTTCAAAAGCAGCCTTGAAAGAAGCCATACCTATTTGGTTACCTGATCTCCTGGGCTTCCTGTCATCAAACAGCTGTCGTAGAAATGCTGGAAGTCTAACAAAAAATGCCACAAAAGTATATTGAAAAAGTTCTTAGCTTTGGAAGATTTGTCCAGTGGACAACAGTCCAAGGAAAAACAATTTTTTGATCCAGCACACCTGAGGGACAATCTTTCTAAAGACATAGAACCCTAAAAAATAAATCATTATACTTTATTTAAGGAGTTGGAGGGCATAAAAAAAAGTAAAAAAAAAAAAAAAAGTGTCTAAGTGTCTGTAAATCTATAAGTGGGAGTGTCATTCATGCTATCATGGATGCTTAATTGATCAAATTCAATCAATAATTAGATGCAGATGATTGAACACAGCACAGCTTGATTGCAGCCTTTCCTGCTTACTCCAAACCTCACCTCACATGGAAAGATACTACGAAGCAATAATCATAGACTTTCTATAAGAACAAGTTAACAAACAAAATAATTTTTAAGTCTATAAGAGTCTTTTGAACCAATGTATAAGCCATTGTCCCCAACAACTGATAAATGCTCCTAGCAGCTAAAATTACTTTAAGGGCAGATGCATATATATTACAAAACCATATCTTATGGATCCATAATGCCATTCTGCAGCTTTATGAGATCGAAAAAATATATTGAGGCGGAGGTGTTTCCTTTACCATATGGTGTTTACATAAAGCACAATATTTTCTCTTCATAGCTTTGCTAATGGCGGGAAAATATTGTACCTTATGTAGGCACCATATGGTGTCACACAAAGTGCCTATAAGCCCTAAGGGACTTTGTGTCTGTCCATGCAGCTTTGTTATGTGTATGAGCTAGAAATGACACAACAACTCTAGGAGAACATCCATGACGCTCTTGTCTTAGCTAAGTTTGGTGGCCATGGTTCCAGAATAAGTATGATATTCATGAGAAACTTTCAAAGCTAAATTTTCTGCTGCTAAAGAGAATTTCGTTTTTGCATCTGGCTGATCCTAAAGTTTTTCTTGTTTTTAAATAATGTTTTTGAGCGATATCCAAATCAAAAGTGGAGAGAAAAGGATCTATAAAGTCTACTCATATTTGCCAAACATATGCAGGTTCCAAATTTGTAATTATTTATTTTGAATCCTTTAGCAACTTCCTTCCTATTACCAGCCAGCATGCTTCTGGTCAAACGGCTAGAAAGTTAAGTGTTACTAGTAAGTCAGTGTTAGCAAGATCTTATATCAGGTATCCTCAAACTGCGGCCCTCCAGCTGTTGGGGAAACTCAACCCCCATCTTTCCACGTAATAGATTATATAATTCTGATGGGTTGTAGTTTCCCAACAGCTGGAGGGCCGCATTTTTGGAAACCTGTCTTATGTGTACAAAAAAGCGGTTTTACTTTCGGTATTTTGACTAAGAGTATGGTTTCAAATTAGAATACCTACATGACCTACTTTTCAGCTAAATTGTACAATATTTGACAGGGTTTTGTAGAGGCAAAAATGAAGTTTTGACTTTTTTTCCTATGCCTTTTGATTATGTAATACACCGGGGCGTAACTAGAGAACCCGGGCCCCAAAGCAAACTTTTGGATGGGCCCCCCCCCCTAACCCACTCCCTGACCACACCATGTACCAGGACATGTTTTATAAGTAGAAATACAAGGGGAAATACCTCCCCCTACATATCCCCCATCTACGCTCCCAAACAAATCCCACTTACTAAGCCAGCTTTACCAAAAAACACTTTTAATGGGAAACCGTTATACCTCCAAAACATGCCCAAAAAATTAAACCACCCATAGTGCCTGAATTACCCTACACTATTAGCCCATCAAAAAGACCAATATTCCCTAATAAAAAATATATAATAATATATGACCTAATGGTTTTTATAGTGTCCACGGCTCGCAACGTTTATAACCCCCAAAAAGTGACCATATAATGGTGGCCCCAGTGTACACGGCTCGCAGATGTTTATTACCTCCATACAGTGACTATAGTGGTAGATAGCATGTAAAAGGCCTGCGACTGTAAAAAACCCCCATATGTGCCCCATTAGGGTAATCCCAGTGTACACACCCCGTGCAAAATTATAAGTGTTTACAGTGCAGTTCATTTTGTGACTACAGGTACGTTTCTCTGACCAGTCGTTGCTTTCTCTTTTGTTTGCTCCGGTCCATCGCCACTGATGAACTCCCGACCACTTGTCCCTGCAGTTTAGCCAGATATCTTAGAATCCCGACTTTTTTGCACCTGCCCCCCCGGTATTGGGGTGCATTTAGGCAGGCAGGGGTTTTAAAGGTTATGGGGCCCCCCAAAAAGGCAAGGTTTAGGTACCAATAGAGTGCCCATATAGGAGGAAAAGGGTTTTGGTATATAGGGAGCCTAAGGTGACGGGGGGTTGGTGGGCTTAAAAGGGGATATAGGTAGGGTTTTGGTATAAAGGGGCCCCCCATAAGTAGACAGGCGGTTTGTGGGGGTATACGGCAGGCTTTTGTGGGGTACAGGCAGGCATAGGGGGGGTACAGGCAGGAATGGGGGGGTCAGGCAGGCAGGCATATAGGGGGGTTAGGAGGCAGGCGACAGGCAAATAGGGGGCTTATAGGGAGGCAGGCATTAGGGGGGCGTTTAAGGGGAGGCATAAGGGGGCTTATAGGCAGCAGGGATATAGGGGGCGTATAGGCAGGCAGGCATATGGGGGGATATAGGGAGGCGGATATAGGGGGCTGTATAGGGGGAGGCAGGCTTGGGGGGGGTTTTTAGGCAGGGATATGGGGGGTTTTAAAGGCAGGATATGGCGGGTATAGGGAGGCAAAGGGGGCTATAGGTGGCATAGGGGGGTATGACGGCTTTGGGGGGTTAGGCAGGGATATGGGGGCTATAGGCGGCATTGGGGGCTTAGGCAGGCAAAGGGGGGGTTAGGGAGGCTAGGTGGTAAGGCAGGCAAATGGGGGGATAGGCGTAGGGGGCTGTTTAAAAGGGAGGCTTTTGGGGGCATAAGGCAGCATATGGGACGTACAGGCAGGCTAGGGAGCGTTAAAGGGAGGGTTGGGAGCGTATAGGGGGCAAGGGGGGATAGGAGGGTATGGGGGGATAGGTAGGCATATGGGGGGTAAAGGTAGGGAATGGGGGTATAGGCAGGCATATGGGGGTTATAGGCAGGCTAGGGGGGTTAGGTAGGGAATGGGGGCTATAGGTGGTTTATGGGGGAAGGAGGCATTGGGGTATGGGAGGCATTTGGGGGGTTAGGAGGCATAGGGGGGAAAAGGGAGGGGTTGGGGGCTATGGTGGGATATGGGGGCTAAAGGCAGCATATGGGGTATAGGCAGCTAGGGGGCTATGGCAGGCAAAGGGGCTTAGGGGGAGGATATGGGGGCTATGGAGGTATAGGGGGCTTTTGGCAGGCAAGGGGCTATATAATTGGGGGCTTGGGAGGAAAATTGGGGGCTATAGGGAGGCCATAGGGGGTTTTTAAGGTAGGGATTTGGGGGTTTAGGCAGGGAAAGGGGGTTAGGTAGGAAAATGGGGGATAGGCGCAAATGGGGGGAATTAGGCAATGGGGGCTGTTTCGGGATTTTTTAACTTGGGGGAACCTTATCTTAAAAATTTTGGGGATATGGGAAAGGGGGGCAAGGCACTTTTTTAAGGTGTTTGGGGGCTTGGCACATTTGGGGGAAAATTTTCAGGTTTAATTTTTTTAATATTCTTTTTCGGGATATGGGGGAAAGGCGGGTTTTGGGGGACAAAGGGGGCCAAAGGGGGTAAGGTAATTTAAAAGGGGGTTGGGACATAGGGGGCAGGGAAAAAAAAGAAACAACTTACACCCGGGCCAGCTCCCCCCATGCTCCAACTTCTCCCCTTGCTACTTTCCCTTCAGCCTCTTGTCACGCGGGGGGGGGCCGGGATGTTCCACCGCGCCGCCCACTGACCACGAGCGCCACGGGGGAAATAGCAGAGCGGACAAACGGCGCTGTCCCCGCTATACCGAGCACGTCCTTGAAAGCTTGGGCCGGGGGGCCCGGCGTTCAAAGGGGTAGCGCCGGGCCCCCCCCTCCCGCCCAGGGA
Source organism: Phyllomedusa bahiana (assembly GCA_025379985.1). Taxonomy (NCBI): domain Eukaryota; kingdom Metazoa; phylum Chordata; class Amphibia; order Anura; family Hylidae; genus Phyllomedusa; species Phyllomedusa bahiana. Next base: position 8,784 of record JAODAL010009598.1, on the reverse strand, counting down.
ACTGTTAAGTTCATGCCCCCAGGCCCAGGGGCGGCTTACCCGGGGTTTAAAACGGACGCGGGTGGCAGCTGCCCCGGGGCCCCCCAAGCGCAGGGGCCCCCTAGCAAAAGTACCCCTGTCCCCAGTTACGCCCCTGACTACTACCTTCTTGCTTAAAATATACTGAGTATTTCTAAATTTAAAACCAAACAATTCTGTAGGACATTTTAAGGGCTGGGAAAAACAAAAGAAGAAGCAAAAAAAAAAAGAAGAAAATGTGGACACTATGTAAAAAAACACAGATCCAAAAAGAAATGTAATCAGTACACAGAAAAGGATCACAAAGCTTTATTCCATCCAATTAAAAACAAATCAGTTGTTTGGGAATCCCCCTGATAAGGGGAAATAATACATAGTGTAAGTCACAAAATGAGATCCAACATATTCATTGATATCTGTCACATCTCAAAGTTTCACAGAAACCAACAATACAAGGAACACAAGACAGACCTTGAAAAGTAGATGGAAGAATGAGAATGAATCTTTGGAACCACCGAGGGCAGATACCTGTCCAGCCATGGTCAAAGGGAATGAGGGACAGTTTTCAGAGCAAAGGGACGTCTGGATGGAGTCCGAAGGGCAGGACGCGGGTTGAGACACAGGAAGTAGCTAGAACCAGGAAGAACACCAGAGGAACTGCAGACATTTACCAGAAGGAACACAAAATAACTGTGGACTGGGACCAGGAAGAACACCAGAGGAACTGCGAACTGTGACCCAAAGGAACACCAGAGGAACTGTGGACTTGGACCAGAAGAAACACCAGAAGCACTGTGGACTTGGACCAGGAGGATCACCCGAGGAATGGAGGACTTTAACTAGGAGAATCACCAGATGAACTGTGGACTTGGACCCAGAGGAACACCAGAGGAACTGCAGACTTATGGTCAGACACTGGATGAGATGCAGGCAATGGAAACAAGTGAAACAGTAACAGAGACACGGTAGACTGGAGACGAAGCACAAATCAAGGAACCTGGAATCACCAGGACGTGGAGGCTTGAGACAAGTGCAGCAGATCCTAGCATAACAACATCAGTACTCAGGCCCAGACTAGAGATAGAGGCTGGACTATATAGTTGGGCCTGATAGCAAAAGAGCTACACCTGGGACAGTGCTCAAAGGCTGGTGTTAACTGCCGCCTTGCTGGATGGTAATAGCAGTCATAGCAGAGGCCAGATTACAACCTCCAGGATCAAATAGGAAGTTGATGTAAGACAGGAGAGAAGTTTTGTAAATCATGACAATATCAAAGCACTACAAGTATATAATATAAAATAATGTCCAATACCAATATTCAACACATTCACTGATATCAAAACACTACACGTATATAATATAAAATAACGTCCAATACCAAGAACAAGTAAATTTACTATAAGTAGCAATAGACTGAAAGAAATCTCAAAGTGGTAGTATTACCGAGCAATGTGACAGTATATTACCACACCAAATCAGGAAGGTTCCCAAACATAAATGCAACTACTAAAGAACAAAATAAATAACCACTTCAATTAATCACAGATACTCAAATTGAGTTATGTGGTTCATGCAGTATAATACAGTATATCAGGGTATTTGCTGGATGCAGTGTTATGGGGCACAGAAGTTGATGTTGCTTCCTGGCCCTGATGCACATGGTAGGCAAAGGCTAAATAATTTTGCACTCAGGGCCAAGAACTGTTGTTTTACAGAAGGCAGTTTATCAAACAGATGAACTTATTCTACCACATCAATGGGTATTACTGTACAGTTACAGTCTATGGAAATTATGTGCAAAAGAAAAAAAGGGAATACGTGTGTGTTTATATAATAAGATGCCTAAGGGGTGGGTTGCAACCAATTTCACTTTGTTTTAAGGTTTTAACCCATTTACCTTGTAGAGGATTTGGGCTTTGCTGCCTGGGATCCCCAGGTTACTTGATTCAGAGTAGTCGCAAAGGTGTGTTTTCATTGTGATGTTTCTATAGACTATGATCTGCGATACTGTATTTTTGCATTGAGATATGTTAACCAACTTTTTTAAATGGTTTCTTTGCATTAACATCTCAAATAATCTTAAAAGGCTTGTATGCCAGAGGTTAAGTTCCCCCTCTTTGGAAATTCAATTCAATTTTTTGGTACTGCTAAAATGTCATATCACGGTCTTCAAGTCGGCTAGAACTTACTAAATTCCCTAATAACAACAAGATCCTCCCCCAAAAATGTATAAAGCAAATATTATGCAAATAGCACTACTTTTGTCAAAAGGACAAGGAAAATGCAGAAAGCACAATTTTTATCATTATCATCAAATAGGCACAAAAGAAGAATTTGGAGATTTTGTGAGCCACATTAATGAGAGCCCAATAGGTTTAAAATTTACATCTAAGGTCAGTCATCAAGTCCATCAATTTCTTGGTTTGAAAAGCCCCAAAAAATGGAAGACAGGAGTTTGTGAACTCACAGTGACAATCTGCTGCATTGGGGGAATTATCATTCTGTTCCCTTTCAAAGGGGAACACCACGTGGGCAATACATACATATGAGGAGACTTTGCACTTTAATCTCAGAATACAATGGACAGGCTAGAGCATTTAGGGATTGCCTTTCAGTGAGAGGATAGCAACTAGAAATGTTGAGTTAGGCTCATAAAAAGCTCTTAGGCAGATATGTTAAGCTTATTAATAACTAAGTAGGAGAACAAAATAGAGGAAGTAATGAGAACTTTTAGGAACTTTGGTGACCAAGATACAAGAATAAAAGCAGTTGTCAGAAGATATTTAAACATTTTAAAATTTGATGCGGATATATCCAAGTAGATCACAAAAAATTTGACATTCACCTAACATAGAGGGAGATCCTTGAATGATGAATTGGTACATAAAGATTACCAAACACCTAGACCTACAGCCACCGGGAATGAAAAGAAGGCTTTTTAGATGCGGGAGCAGCATGTCCCTAGGAAATAAATTTGACGAAAGAATTTAGTAGGATTAATGGGCTTTGAGACATATATCCCAAAGTGGGAAAATATGAGGCCTCATGTATGAAAATTGTCTAGGTCTAAAACTTTCTTTGTTGCCCATAGCAACCAATCAGAGCTCTCCTTTCCTCTAATATAGTGCTCTGAAAAAATAAAAGGGGAGCTCTGATTGGTTGCTATGGGCAACAAAGAAAGTTTTAGACCCAGACAGTTTTCATACATGTCCCCCATGGTTTTTATATTTTAACTGAATTATCGTTTTATCATCAGACTTCATTTGAACAAACAAAATATTTATGATATATTAGTTAATCTTTTATGGCTCTTCCATAATGAGACTTAAATATACACCCCTTGTCCTTCATGACATATCTATGAAGTGACAACTGACCATTGATAAATATGTTGATGAAAAAATTAGGACTTTTTGAAATCTGAGTAAACTCATATGTTGTACATCATATTGTAATGTATTTTATACCATTTAAATGGTGTCTAAATGGTTAAACAGCAGAGATTGGACCCGGCTCCAATCCCTGCTGTTAGAAATAATATGTTATTTTAGGTTATACAAATTTTTTGCAAAGTGGTTTAATTTTTAACAAAAATGTTAACCATGCTGTACATACCCTCTAAAAACATACAATACGGAATGGAAATGTAAATTGAACAAAAGTAACATATGGAAATAATAAAATAAGCTATCACTGTTCTTTGTCTTTGTGCCTTTATTCTGCCTAAGACAGTACATTAGAGGGAGAGACTAGTCCAAATTTAACCTTGTAAACCCTGGCCAAATAAGTTGTGGCTGGAGAAGTGCTATCAGAAGATTAACTAGTAACATGGTAGGCCCTGGGGCCTGCTGATACGGAGCAACTGATAATGGGTGGAGGACCTGGATGTTTTGTCTGTATGGGGCCCTGTAATTTCTGATGGCAGTCCTGATTAGACACCGACATTAACAAAAAATGTAATCTCTAATTGACCATGTAAAACCAATTACGGTTTACATTTCAGAATGCTCCTAAATTCCAGTAAACCCTGATGATTATATGGGTGAATATTTCCTGTGCAGAAAATTGCTGATTTTTACTTCTGTATTCCAATGGTTACTTTTACCTTAACTAAGATGTTAAAATTTTTGCCTATGATTAGAGGAAAGGACATCCTTTTCCCCCAGGCTCTTGTCTATGGGCTATGTTTTATACTGCAGCTGAGCCTAACTCAGTTCTATAGTACTGAGCTGCAGTACTACATACTGACAAGAATGGTGCTGGTTTTAGAAAAAAAAGCAGATCCTTATTATACTGTAAAACGATCTTTCAATCAGTTTTATTCCATAATCATACACAACCCAGAAAGAATAAAAGAATGTTGATTTAAATATGATTTATATATGGTCAGTTGGTGGATAACAATTCTAAATGTGCTCGATACAGAAGCACAGCAAGAAATCTATTATCCCCAAGAAAGAGATAAATTAAATATCTTGAAAAGAGTAGGACAGAGCAGAGTAATTGATTTAGGTGATTGAAGACATGTACAGGAAGATTCTATGTTTCTCCAAGACAAATTAAAAAAATGCATAATTTGTGCAATAGCAGATAATTGCCTTCTCAGGATCACGTAATGTTATTCATACATCATACATCATTTACAGTATGCATGTAACACTGAAGAATAGCCGCAGAATGCCTTGTTCAAGAATGCCTCCTTTTTTGTTACGAAAATAAGCTGATGACAGATTATTCAGCTGCTACCCCTCATCATGATTTGATCTGAGGAGGAACTAGGCAGCAAGTGTTCAAATCACCTGCAGTGCCACTATAGAAGAGATAAAGTATTGTACACCTATTATTATTACAAGTCTTGTCCTATCACATATTGAAGGCAAATCAATATGAGAATGGGCTCTCGAAACTCGTGTTTGAAATTGGAGAAGTAGCCGCACTTGCGTGGTTATAACATCACAAAACATTGGCATCAATGGTGGGGTGTTTGCATAAATTAACCAAATAATGCAAAACGCAATCTTAAACCCCTTTCCACTAATCATTTGAATTCACACCTAAAATAACACTTTTATTTCTATTTTCTAAAAATAAGCAAAAACAGATTGCCCTAAGAAAGTTAAAAGATACCAAAACTCTAGCTCGTTAGTATATTAGATTGAATGAAACTATCTAGGCTATAATGGGGATACCTTGTGCAGGCTACAAATGATAGTTATCTTAATCACTAACTTTGCACTAAATAGCTTACTAGATATCATTTTAAACTATCTATCTGATTCAATTATAGTTAAGTTGTTAGCTATCTGAACTATCATGTATCCCTAAAATCCATTCACAAAAATTGTAGATGACAAACAATGGTAGCCCCTGCAGTTAAACCACCACTATGGGATCAGAGCTGTGAACTCTAAAATATGATCCTACACCAGGATTGGTTAGTGGAAAGGGGTTTAAGATTTCTTTTAGCAAAATTTGGTTACTACTTGCATGGTTACTCTCCATTAATTTCAATGGGAACATTACAGCTGAGTTTTGGAGGCCCATTTCTAAGATATGTGCAAGTCCTATTAATATGTCATTACTGTATAAGATCGGGAAAAAGCTTTAACATCAGTGAAATCCAGTGAAATCAATGAACAAGCAGGGTTATAAATAATTCCAGGCCCTCCAGAGCCTCACCATGGCTGGATCTAAATAGAGCTATTTACTCGTATTAACTAATAAAATATGTAAAAATGAGTTTTCTAAAACAAAAAAATCTTCTTATAATTCATGCACTTTCACTACTGCATAAGGGAAACAAAAGTGGTTTACTGCCAAAAAATGGTGTTTAAGTGGTTATTCATTTTCTAGCTTTCCCCACATTATTTGATAGGTATATATGAATTAAGGTAAAAAGGTCTGACCGAGATAAATACATTTTTAAGTCATCATAAATGGTACTATATAAAAAGAGTAACAAATCTGACCAACTGGTCCATGATCTAGGCCTACCTCTGAAGTGTATATATCTATGTTATTATGTTCTATTATTTTTACTGTAAAAGACCAATGACTGATTCTATAGGGTGCTTCACTTGCTATTGGATCCAGTTTTCCTCATAACTTTCAAAGTAATTGATAGAATTTGGTGAAATTTGACATGAACATAACTTAGTCTATGAGAAACATGGCAAGTGTTGGATGAACGAAATGAGGATCAGCTGTTTTTATCACCCTAGTGAGTAGGTGTTTTTGCTTCTGACATTGATGTGTGCTGCCATGTCCACATTCACTGTTTCTGTGTATTAATGTCTGATATGAAACAGTATAAAGTTAAACTGAAAATTTATTGTCCACTAAAGAAAGGTGTGGTTGGAAAATACTGTCAACATTCATATTTCAATATATCATTTAAAAAAAAAAAATAGAAGCCATTGGATTATTACTTGATGCCCAAGTAAGAGACCCCGCTGAAGTCCTTGCGTAAACTGGAAGATAGAAATCTCTCTCATGATTTACTTATACTCAGGACTGTATTAAGAACAAGGGGACATCCTCTACGTCTTGAAGAAAGAAAGTTTCTACATAAACATAGAAAGGGATTCTGGGGCGTGGTTTGCCATGTGAAGGGAACGGACGTACACAGACTGAGCTCCTGGCAGGACACTTAAAGCCTGAAAATTGCCTCAGAAATGAGCCCCACAAGAGTGAAAAAGGCTCCTAAACTCACCAAGGCTGCCTCCTTGGGAGAATTTCCCATATCTAACTTCTTAACGCCGCTGCAGGACATGGAAGTAGAATACTTGCCCTCCCTCGTCTCTCCCGCCTCGGCGCCATCTACCCCTGCTTCCGACTAATCGCCGCGCACTCGCAACGCGCCAGCCAGGCCGGACTGCTCCGGCGACTCACCCTCACTGCGGCAGCAAAAGACCCCGTCTGCTTCAGAGTCCGCCCGCACCTCGTCCTACTGAAAAGACAAAAGCCAGGACCCGGAGGGAGGACCGGGCCCTCCCGGTTTACGGGGTTTATACCGGGCAAGGTTCCGCGTGACTCCCCTAGGGTCGCCCCCGGGGTCCCCCAAAACTCCCCCCCTGCACCTGCCGTAGCCCGGTCCCCGGACCACTCTCTCCCTCTGAGGGGGCAACCCACTGAGCCCAGCCTGTGCCTGCCGCAAGCCCCACGGTGCACCCCCGCCATCTTATGCAGCCACGCAATGCTGCAGGCGCCATCACAGCTTCTAAGCTACAACGCCCAGGGGGAACAGGACCTAACAAGGGAGAGCCCTGTCCCTCATTGTAAGCCTATAATGGACTCTCAACAGCACACAAAGGGCCCTATACAGGGACAAGGGTCTGTGATATTAGAGGGACACGCTGAAATGGCCATTCGGCCAGTTAGCCCAAACCCCAATGTGGATGACTCCATGAACTGGGCAGCTAAAAGGTTCCTTTGGGGACAGTCAGATCACTACTGAACCTGCTGAACGCTATGCACCCGCACAGGGACTAACAAGGGGTAACAACCTGCAGCAGGCCTCTTTTCTGCAGACCCCCAATGTGGAGACTCTATACCAGGCCACGGTGGTGGGAAGACCGCTCCTTACCACCACTGCTATTATTCACTCCCGCCCCAGCGCCTTGTCCCAACTACAACATCTAGAAGCGGCAAGGGATACTCCTCAGACCGGAGCCAAGCCACTTGCGACACGTCTCAAAGGAGATATTGCCCCAATGCAGACATCTCAAATCCAGCCTCTCCCTGTGTTTGCTATGCGCCACTCGGTCGGGACTACCTCCGGGTTCGAGCACCCAAGTAACATGAGATCCTCCATGGAGGGGCTACTAAGCACCAGCCCTCACCTTCTGACCCTGGAGGAAGAGTCCAGAGAGCGACTAGGCAACAAACGCCTGTCTACAGTACAGGAGGCGTCTTGGTCATCCAACCTGGGGTCTCCAACATAGATCAGCAGCCCCCGACCCGCTTCTGAAATGCCCCCCTTGCAGCCGCAGGATACTTCTCTACGTGGTCAGGTAGCTGAGCCAATGCCCATAACCCTACCTTCTCCGGACGCGGCGTTCCAGGTCCTATCTTCACATCCAGAGCTGCAAGCTTTGCTTTCTCTTCTTCCATCAAAAGCGGAAATCTTGCAGCTGAGCCAGGATCTGCGACAAGCCTGGCGTCAAGAACTACAACCAGTCCAGACAGCTGTGGAGCAGCTACAACAGAAATGTCAGCGACTCGAGCACACACAGACTTCATCCTCTAATGCAATTGGCCGACCAGATCGCACGCCATAATCACCTTGCGGCTCAGCTTGACGACCTGGAGAACCGCAACCGCCACAACAACATTAGGTTACGAGGCCTCCCCGAAACAGTGCGCACTTCTGAACTGATCCCGACTCTTACTAAATTGTTCAACCATGTATTGGGTCGGCCGGTTGATACCTTCATTGAGTTTGACAGAGCTCACAGAGCACTTCGCCCTCAGAGTCAAGATCCTTCCAATCCAAGAGATGTCATTTGTAGGATCCATCACTACAATATTAAAGAGGAAATCCTGAGGAAGGCCCGTCTCCTGGGGACTTTTCGTGATTCGGTCACATCAGTCGGACTCTTTCCAGATCTGTCAAGACGGAACCTTTGACTGCGAGCTTCCCTTTATCCCCTACTCGCTGTCCTCCAAGAACGTAACATACAGTACTGTTGGGGCTTCCCATTCGCCCTGCAGGTGAATCCACAATAACATTCCGGTCACTAATGGATCTTCCGAATTTTCTCTCTG